>PVLA01009961.1:36526-68978 GCA_004027455.1 Hydrochoerus hydrochaeris
GGAAGCCCCGCTCTAGAACAGGATACGGGGGGAGGAAGCCCCGCTCTAGAACAGGATACGGGGGGAAGCCCCGCTCTAGAACAGGATACGGGGGGGAGCCCTACGTCACCGCCTCTGGCCCTGCCTGCAATCCCCGCTCCCAGCTGTGTCTTGGATGAGCTTGAGCCGGCTGGCTGGCTGGCTGGCTGGCTGGCACTAATGACTCAGCCGCAAAGCAAGGGGATTAAAGCAGCAGGAGCTGCAGCACCTTCTACTGCACAGAGGCCCTCTCACAATGGCACCATGATGGGCTAAAGTCCCAGCAGGTAAGGGTTGTCAGGATTACTGGTTCCGCCCCAGGCAGGGTGGCTCGCACCTGTAATCCCAGCACTCTGGGAGGCTGAGAAGGACTGAAAGTTTGAGCTTAGCTGGGGCAACATTAGTGACTCACTCAGATCTTGTCTCAAAATAAAAAATAAAGTAAAGTAAGAAATGAGCTAGAGCTGTAGCTCGGTGCAGAGCCTGCGGGTTTAGCGCCCGGAACCGCAAACATAAACACACAGCGGAGGATGGAGCTCAGAGCAACCTCCAGCCCTGACAAATACAGAACAGAACAGGCCCCAAACATTCCCAGCAGACGGTGACAGTGGCTCCAGTGGCTCCAGGGCAGAACAGAACAGGGAAAGGGGCCGTGCTTCCTGGTGGGGTCCTCGAGAGCGGACAGGCCCGCGTATGGGATCACAGGCCCAGACAGGACGACCCCACACACACAGGCCACACTATCCCCACCTCTTTCTGAGGATGCGTCCTGGCTTCCAATCCTTTGCTCTTCCTGCTAAGGGAGGGAATGTGAGCTGGGCACAGTGGCACACACCTGTAATCTCAGATGATCCAGCAGCTGTCGCAGAAGGATCACACATTTGAGGTCAGCCTGGGCAATTTAAAGACCCTGTCTCAAAATAAAATGAAAGAATTAAAAAGGGCTGGGGACGCAGCTCATGTAGGTCAGGGTAGAGCACGTGCCTAGCTTGCACGAGGCGTGGGTTCGAATCCTCATGCCATAAAAAGGAAGGAAGGAAGGTGCTGTAATGTGTTCCTGAGCCCTTAGGTTCCCTTACAAGTTACACAGTAGTGTCCAGCTTCTTAATGTTTTCCCAAAAGTTGAATTCAGAAGTTCTATATTAACCCCTATTTCTAATTTTGATTAAATTGACAAGTATTCTTCTAAACTACGTCTAAGGCTTTGTTTCAGCCATCCATAACTTGGGAAATTTCCACTGGGAGGGGCACAGCTAGGCTACTGAAGAGGTACAGCTCTAACACCAGCAGACTCACGGGTGTCAGACATGAGCTCCACATTAAATGTGTAACGACGCTGTAATTCACATTTATATTACGTAGCACACTATATTCCAATTCTATTAGCAAACAATGTTTCCCTATTATGTCTGAGACAAGAAAAACGGATTCAGAGAAACAGATTGATCAGCCCAAAGCCATCTCACGTCTTAGAAGAGGCAGACACAATATTAAAACCCGGGCCTCTCTGATTCCACAGGGCAGTGTCGGCGAACCTTTAAGAGCTTCTAATAACAACAAATGGCTGGCGGCAAGCGTGCTGGAGGTTCGCCACCACTGCTCTAGAGAGTCCAGGCTCCCTGACCACTGGGCTACCGCTCTGCCCTCTACCTACAGCTGCCCTAAACATCTCAACTCCTGAGGATGCCCAGCTGCTGAGCTCAGGCGCAGCCTCCTGGCACAACTGACGGTTCAAAGCAGGAGCTACTCCAGCCTTCAGTTCAGAACGAGCACATTCCGCCGGAAGATGAGCCACTGAAGCAAGGCCACTCTGGTCCCTCTGCCAGCTGACCTTGAAGGGACTCTCCTATCACGCGAGGCACTTCCCCATTGTGTGCATGGGGGAGACAAATGGGTTATCTCACTCCCTGCACTACTTTCAGCACCGTGACAGATAAAAAGTAAACCAGTTCCACAGACACTGGGCTTCCGCTGCCACTACCCAGCAGCGACGTGGGGATGGAAGCACTGTCCTGGGAGCAGGAACCTGGCCCCACGGCACCTGTAAACCAGGGAGACCGAGCCCATCGCCCAAAAAGACACACGCAGGTGGTTCTGGGTAGTGCGCAGATCAGTGTGTGAAAACTTTACCCCTTGTTTTAGTAACTTCTTTTTTGTCTTTCTGAGACAGGGTCTCACTATACAGTTCAGGCTGGCCTGGGGCTCCCAGGGACCCTCCTGCCTTAGTCTCCCAAGTTCTGGGATTACAAGTGTGCACCACCATGGTTGGCTTGTTTTAGTAACTTTCTATGTGCGACGTTTCCCACTTATGATAATGACTTACTTTGCTTTTAAAAATATTTTAAACAAATCTAAGTTTAAAAAAACCCCACGAAGTTAACAGTACACTGAAAGTATATTGATACAGCAAAAGTCCCAAAGGGTGATTACTGATCTCATAAAGTAGCTCACCTTACAGATTGCAAAGGGAAGCTGTGATGACCTCTACAATTTGTACGCTTAGGACTTCACCACCAAATAAAGCTACAGTTGACTCCCAGGGACCCAGCAAACAGAGGGTGATGCTACCAGCGGGGCACACAAGCCCAGCCTGCATCCTTGTGACCTGGGATCAGGGGCCAACAGAGCCGCCCTGCCTGGGAAAATGCAAATGTGCAGGTTGGACCAGCAGCCACCGCTCCCTGTGGCTAGAGGAAATGGTAAGCGCAAGGGCACGAGTGAGTCCCAGAGAGGGCCCAGAGTCATGGTGCCGGAGCCAAGTCCCCCCCTCCCATTAATGCCACAGAAGACAGCAGATCAGATTTATCGAGCACCTACTAAGTGCCTGCCAGTGCCGCGTTTAATCTTCAGTGACCTCACCAAGTAGCTGGCGCTCTCTTCACACTCTGGGCTTTGGAACCAGGCCACAGCGCACTGCACCCCTGCAGAGACAAGGTAATAAGTCTGAAGCACCCAGTGCTACCCTGGACAGGAAGTAAGGAACCTTGAAGGACTGCAAATGTAACCTCTCCCTGAAGGGTACAAAGACACAGGACAGCAGACACCTTAGATTTACAGCTCACTGTATCTCAATGAACTAAAACACCTATGGAGCTGGCAGCCAGGTGGAAAAACAGAACACCTGGGTGGGCTATCTCAGGGGAAGACCTGGCAGAGTATGCGCTTGGCACTGCTGAGCCCTGGGTTCCGCCCGGCATAGGAGGGAGGAAAGGAGACAGGAGGTGACCAGTGCCAAAGGCTTGCCTCAGGCCCCCTTTGGTAGGCAATCCCCACTGCCCACCACCACCCCCAACTAGGGCAGACACCTAAGATTAGCTATTGTTATTTACTTATGAACACTCTCAATAAATTGCCCAGGCTGGCCTCCAACCAAGATCCTCCTGCCTCGGCCTCTCAAAGGCTGGGATTACAGGTGTGAACCACCACACCTGGCCTGATTTCCATTTTAAGTATAAGAAAACTGAAGCTTAAAGAAGTTAAATGACGTGTCCAAGTCACCATGCTAGCTAAATGGCAGAACAGAGCTTGACTGGCTTCAAAGTCAGCCACTTTACCGTACTGCTGCCCCTTGGGGGCTGCGGGACTATCTGATGAAAAGACCGGGTCTAAGAACCCTTGCCTGGCACCCAGCACAACACGGGCATCCTGATTGGTAGCTACTATCACCGGGGACCGAGCACTGCCCATCCTGTCCTACTTACTGGCACAAATCAGAACAAGGGATCCCACGAGGAAGGAGACCAGACTAACGCAGAAGGGGCAGTGTGGGCCCAAGGGCTGCATGCACGGAACTAACTGCCCAGGTGCCTTTGTGAGAAACTGCTTTATTTCCCTTTGTCTCATTATTTCCAGATATGAAGAAGCACAGCCCTTGCTCTGGTGGCTGTGAGGACGAATCTAATTCCACAGTGAGATGACACAGCTCCAGACTTGTCCCAGTCTTCCCACTGGTCCAGCACCCAAATAGCAGACAGGGATCTGCACTGCACTACCACTTCTGCCAGCACCACTGGGTCTGCAAAGTGATCCGTCACAACCCCGTATGGGGACGAAAGTACAGTTCACAACTTCAAAATTCGTAACAGCTATTCTTCCCAACCTGCATAATAAAACCCTAATGCAACACATTTTCAGCTAGCATGGTCCTAAGGTAAAGCAATAAACAATAGGATTGCACAGAACACAGGATAAAGGGAGTTTCAATATGCATCCAGAATAAAACAGTAGGAGGCAAAAGAACCACAATAATGTGGTCAAAATTTTTTTCACTTCCAGCTATAAACTCTGAATGTTCATGGATTTGGGACTGCTGGGAGTGTCTAACACATTCCCTAAAGAGCACCTTCTGTATTGTGTGTGTGTGTGTGTGTGTGTGTGTGTGTGTTACTACAACTGGGCCCAGGGCCTTATGTATGTAAGTGTCCCAACACCTGGCTACATCTCTAGTCTACATACTCCGAAGTCTGAGTCATAGAGCATGACTTGGTTCCATGAAAAGAGGGCACAGTGTCATGTAACTTCAGCATATTTACAATACACAACTTGCAACCATGTAGGAGTTAATGCACATAACCTATTAAACATGCCGAGGCACTGCAGTGAACAATTCAACTTTACCACTTGTCTTCGTTATTTTTCTCGTTTTTTGTGTGTGGGGGGGGGTACCAGGGATCGAACTCACTGCCTCGCACTTGCCAGGGGGGAACTTACACCACTGAGCTAAATCCTTGGCCCTATTTTTCTATTGTTGTTGAGACAAAATACCTGACACCCAAAGTGAAGCAAGGGAAGATTTATTTCTTACAGTTTTGAGGGTTTCAGTCCATACTCAGCTGGTTCCAAGGCAGGATGGCATGGCTGGGCAGCTGTTCATGGCCACCACTAACAGCAAGAACAGAGCAAAAAGAGGAAAGACACACCTTCTTCCCACCCTTACACTGTATGCCAGCTCCACCCCTGGGCAGGTGCAGCACTCACACCACCAATCCCCCAGCACCAGACAACAAACCAACTCAGCTGCGTCCATGACTGCATTAGGCTTGGGGGGGAGAGGCATGCGGACACAAACCATAACAGCCCTGTATATTCTAAACTTATTTGCCCAATAAGTCTTCCATGGACGATTTAGTATTAACAGTCTGTACTCAAACCCTGTATGGACAACCTAGTTCACGGTCCTGCAACGACTTGCAGGATTCAGACTCACTGAGCATCCACCCAGAGGTTTTTCCACGAGAAATTTCAGGGGAAAAGGAGAGATGGTGGGCTTACAATCTGGAAAGGGCTTGGCAGTCAATCAGGAATCTCAACAGGTGTAAAAGAGTAGCAAAGGCCAGGAGTGAGGGCAACAGCCAAAGCCCATGGGAAGAAGAGGCAGGTACTCAGCGCCTCTGACAACCACCACACAGGATGTGAGAGCAAAGCAGTCAGATCTTTTCTAGAGAGCTAAAGTCTCAATGTTTATGCCAAATCACTCTTATTTATTGATACTGGCATTGTGTGGGTCAAGCTAAGCAAGATTCCAATGTCAATCTTTTCTAGCTCATAGACCAGTAGTGGGAGAACCACAATCAAGGTATCTATGAGATAACTGAAGCGTCAGAAGAAAGCCAAGTCTGAGAGTACACACAACCTGGAATATCAGACTGAGTGAAGTCTCAGCTGAAAACGAGACAAGTCTCAGAAGCATCTTGGAAGTGCAGTCCACTTACCATCTACTTCTCAATACCTAAAAGAAGCTCTGCACCTCCCTTACCATGCAGTGATACAAACAGGCTCTACGACGTCATCCTTTAAAGAGGACTTGCTCTTTGCAGGGTACTTTACTGGGTCCCCTCAAAGCAGAGTTAGAGGAGCAGTCCATGGATTGCATGAAGACATGGGTTCCCTGAGAAAGCCAGTGAGTACACAGGAGGCATTAAGAGCCCTATAAAATGCCTACAGTCTCAATGGCATACAACTAAAACCTCTCAAACGTCCTGCACACCTGGGTTGTGCTGTGAGTTAAAACCATGCACACATTAAGTGGGCAAAGGCAGAATCCCTCAGGGTGTAGCCAACAGCTGATGAACGGAGCTTGTTCTCTTAATGGCAGATGCACACTGGTCTCTTAAAGGAAATTTAACACTGGGAGAAGAGTCTGTATCTTAAAGCACTAACTAGCCCAAGGCATAAGGACACATTCCAATTATCCACCACTCAGGCTCAAAGACAGCACGTAGACACGCTTCCACGGGACTTCTAGAGGACTGCGAACTTCTGAGGCATCACACCAGTCAATACTTCCCCCAAAAGTGTGAGCAAAAACTAAGTTCTGAACCTAAAAAGTCAACAAAATGTTACTTCCATTGGTTTTACAATGGCTTGGTCGCAGTCATTTGGGTGCATGGTCACCATGATTCTGCACTCCATACAACAGAATACTCCGCTTGTGCCACGCAGAGGGGGACTGCCTGGGTCTAGACCATACAGGAGTGTAAAGTCCTTAAAGAAAATTAGCAGAGCCAGGCATGGCTCTGGCAGACCGAGGTAGGAGGACTGCCAGTTCAAGCTCAGCCCGGGCAACTTAGTGACTTAGCGAGACCCTGCCTCAGAAATAAACAGGCAAATAAATAAATGGGGCTAGGGAATGTGGCTCAGTGTGAAGGCTCTGGCTTCAATCCCCAGTACCACACACACACACACACAGTACTAGCATCTCACCAGAAAACCTCTTATCTTTTGATGACACCTGACAGACAGCTGGTCCAGCCCGTGGAAGATTCCCAGGAAATCTATTACACATTACTTTGTTAACACATGATTGGTTGGACTCAATGACAGGACTCAATGATACTAAACTATTGGTAGACTTCCTCGGGAAATTGAAAAAAAATAAAACAGACTTGTATCTGCTGGCCCATAATCTCAGTGAGGTCCCTTGTAACTTAACATAACAGGACACAGGCACACAGTATGGCCAGGGAACAAGACATCGTACCTTAGCTTTGAGTCCACACTCCCACTTCATAGGGTCCTGCCTTCTCTAAACTAGTTGACAACACATCTTATTTGCACTAACCAGTGAGTCAACACATCTTATTTGCACTAACCAGTGAGTCTGAAGAACTAGTGGAGATGTTTCTAAATACCCAGGTCTGGATCTTCATTGACAGGGCCGAATTGGATCACATTTCTTTAGAATGGATGTAAATTACCCATTTGTGTCAAACACTGTTAATTCACAGGACCTCTCGTTACTGGGAAAAATCTAAATTTCATATGACATCTTCAGAGACTCTCTTCTGATCTAAGAATACAATGCCCATACAAACTACCAGCAATCACCAATTTGTGTTGTTAGGAAGAGTCCAAAGGATACACAAGGCGGTTTTGAGATGCCAGAAAAGACACTCAGTGGATTAGATGCTGGACTCTCCACAGCCAACTTAAACTATAAATGCAAAATCCAGCAGGACCAACCTACTCTATTACAATTTGCTAGAAAAACTGAGTACAAGACAGCTTACAAACACTCTCCAACAAACTTCCCAGGGGGCTGTTTACAGGTTGTCACTCGTAAGTACAGGTAAGTGAAAGGAAGGATGCCCTGCAGTAATTTTTCTTTTTTATCTTTGTTTTTGGTACCGGGAATCAAGCTCAGGACCTTACTTGCCAGGCAGGCGCTTATGCCACAGAGCTATATCCCTAGGCTGCAGTCATTTAAGTAAGAAAATATACTGTCTTTTTCCATTTACTAAGGGGGAAAAAACTCACAACTCTGCGGCATGCTGTGTATTCAATGGTGAAGGAAAACCATGACCATCCAGGTGCCCAAATAATATGAGAGCCTGTGAGATAAGTTTTACTACAAGCACAGGATAGTACAGATCTCTAACATGCAATCCTTGCCCAATACAAATCTATAAAGTAAACCTAAAATTACCCACAAACCTGTTCTCCTTTAGTTTTTAAATGCCATCAAATCCTTGGAGATAGTAAGGACCTTCGGCTGTTAAATTCAGAAGGAATAGTTATAGTCCTGGCTCCAGCGGGCTCATTACTGCTCCAGTCAATGGTGCACCTCACAGCTGAAAACAAATCCAATGACGTTTTCATCGCTAGCGGTAAACACCACTGCTCCAACAATCCATATTAGGTCAGCATTTAACAGAGGGTCTCCCTCTTGAGCAGGCTGTCCAAAATTATGAGTTCAGCCACTGGCTCAAGAAAAGCATAAGGTCTTCGCCATGGTTCAGAATTCATTAAATGTTCAAAACTACAGGCCTCCTGCCAACTGAGGGTCTGAGCTCTTTTTAAGATAGAGACTCTAATTCTTCCTGGATACAGAAGGCCCACAAGGTGACTGTCACACATCATAGACTGAAAGTCATTACGTTATTAGTAGCCAGTGAGAAACAAGGTTCAGGGTCCTGCACTGTGGAGTACAGCACAGCAATGTCCCAGGAAGCAGAATGGTGAAAAGGGAGCTGGCTGGCATGTTCATCCACTACCGCCAAGCTGGTTGCTCTGAAGTCTAAGAAAGGCGGACACTCGCTACCATGTTGGTTGACACCTAAGCAACAAGTAACGATTCATCAGACAAAGTTTTAGGTTTGGAAAGTTCTGAGATCCAATGTAATGTCTACAGGAACATCAGTATTAACATGCAAAGGCAGTATCTGGGAGACAGGTGGAATTCCCTCCCTTGGCATACTGGAAAGAGATGGAAAGACATCTTCGAGCACCCAAGTGGAGACCTTCTTCTACTACAATGAGTCCTGTGGCTTTCTGTTAGGAATCAAGCAGTCATTAGTTAAAGCATCGGGGCTTATGCTTATTTAGGAGGAGATGATGAAGACACCCAAAGGAAGCCGTTTTAAGGTCTAGAGCTAACTTGTAAGTTTCAGACACAACACATGGTCTGTTCTAAGCATCATGCCAGAAACCATGCCAGAGGGCTTTTGGCAGGTGCTATATTCATTCTCCAGGAAAGCTCATAACCTCTTAAGAACCAGTTTACATCTGACAAAAGTGCATGACATCGTCAGATAGTAAAGTTTCGCTGTCTGCATGAGGCCACATCATATCCTCTCTAGTACAGGAGAACTACTGCCATGGACGAACCTCTCCTTCTCGGGGACGTACCCTTAACACCACCCTCTAAAGAGTACCCTCAAACATAACATATTCTAAAATTTCTTCCATTCCATCCTCGAAACAGAGAAAATCCAAAGAAGGGTGTTTTCTAAGGTTTAACAAGCTCCTTGCCGGGCGTGAGACAGCTGCCTTACGTCCGCACCCGGCTGCTCACCACTAGCTCCCCAATGCCCTCGCGAACTCCCGAAATCCGCGCTGGCTGCCCCGTGTCTCGGTCTAGCCTGGACAAGGGGACGCCATGGGGCAAGCGCTGTGGGCAAACTCTCTCACGGCGACTTCAGGCACCTGGGGAGACTCGCCCGACCGGCTGGCCCTGGGCCCGGGCCTCGCGGCGCCGCTGCAGCAGCCCCGCAGACACCCGGGCTCGCTCAGGCGTCGGCTCTGACTGCCTCCAGCCCCCAGGCCCGACCCCTCCTCCGGGCCCGGCCCCGCCTCGGCCTCTGGCGCTCCCGCCAGCCGGCTGCGGCCGTACCTGCCGGGCCCGGTGCAGAGCGTCCACAAAACCTTCGGCTTTCATGCCCACGGGAGCGCTCTGCCCCTGTACCAGCTCCGCCATTACCACCTCCTCCTCCTCCTCCGCCGCCGCCGCCGCCGCCACCGCCGCCGCCGCCACCGCCGCCGCCGCCACCGCCGCTCGGCTCCCGGGTCCGGCCTCCCGCTCCGCTTGGGGACCCGTAGCCGGAAAGGGAAAGTCTCCCCACTTCCGGCGGAAGGGACGCTGGGACGCTCACCGCGAGGAGAACCGCGTCTGCAGGGCGGGGGCGGGGCAAGCGGCCCAGGTCCGACCGGAAGTTGGGCGGGGCTACAGCCAAAGGGGCGTGGCTAAGCGTGAGGGGCGGGCCCTGGGCCCTTCGCGCGGGTCCGCGTTGAGGGTCAAGACCCAAACTTGGCGGAGGGCGTTGGTGCAGGTCGCTCCCTGAGGTCGTGCCTGGCGCTTGACGGGTGCGCGACTGTCCAAGATTGGGACTTACATGGAGAGACGTGGCTTTTCCAGGACAGGCCCTCCTGGCCGTCAGGGTTGAGTGAAAGCCTGACCCCCTGAGCCTCGCCCTGGGGTGACCGCTGGGCTCCAGTATTGGGGCCAAAGGCCTTGAAATGGCACCGTGAGGACCAGAGTGCAACTTGGAGGGCCCGGAGCAGCCCCAAAGAATGCTAATGCAGACATGCAGGGCCCCAGGCCAGGTAATCTGTGTGCAAGAGGACGGACAACACCGCTTCTGGCCGGGAGTTGCTTGGTGACATCGCCCGGGGAAGACCAGCGTGGTGTCTGCTTACACATTCTTTCAGAACTCTGGGGCTTGGGGGTGGGGGACAGGAAATACCACAGGACCATCGTTGCTTCTGTGGTTGCAGTGAGTCCACAGCCTACTGCAAGAGAGCTGCTTGGGATACTTAAGAAATTTCAAACATTTTTAATGGTAATGACCAGGTACAGATTTTCCAAAGCAAGGAAAGAATCTTAGTACTGGAAGATACATGAACCCATGGAACACACCATCTTATAAATGAGCGAACAAACGCCACCCCATACTAGCAAGGCTTAGTGGTTTCGGCACACGTCTTGTTAGTGGCCGGGTCCAGCTGGGCTGCCTATGTTTGGAATAGCACAGTTGTCCTGCTCCCTAGTGTCCCGAAGCCCTACCGTACAAAGAAGTTGCATTTAATGGAGAACCATGCTGCCAGCCTTAGGCCCGTCTTCAGTTACTATGAAGCAAGAAGAAAAGGAAATAAATAAAATCCAACACAATTTCACTTAATAATGCTTCCTTGCCTCACCATGTCCATGTGCCGGGAAATCTTTGTGTTTTAGAAAAAAATACGCCTGACCAATGGGCAAAGCATTGGTTGAAACAATTTGTCAGTGATTTCACTGCGAGGCTCTGAAGTCCTTTGGAGCAAAGACTGATTTTTAAGAGTCTGGCACGCAGTAGGTGCTTAGGAAACTTCTTTTGAATTGAGCAATGTCAAATTGGAATAATTCCTGGATTAGCATAAAATAAAAAAGATCTGGTGAAGTCACAGGGTTGGAGGTGGTCACTTTCCGACAGAGTGTTTCAGCCGGAAGAGGACAGAGCGTAGTTGGCAGCTGCTGGTTGTTGCTGAGTGCTGCTGTCTTGCTGCCCAGCCCGGAGGGTGTTTTCCCTTTGCTATGCTTGTAAGAAGGAAGAATTTGACATCAGCCTTCATGAGCAGAGTTGATGCTCCTAATCCAGCACACTGAGAGTTCTGTTTGGAATTTTTTAAAATAATACCTGTGAGGGGAGCAGGTTGATTCATCCCTGTCCCCTCTGGCTCCCCCTTTTGAGTATAAATAGGCTACTGTCCCAAATATAAGACGCATTCCAAGGTTTGGTCCAAAGATCACAGAACACCTACGTAGGAAGACAGGGTTCTGGTTCCCCTTCTTTTTTCCTTTCAGTACTTTAGGTCACATCTCTTGTGACACAGAGTATGGTGCCCCAGACCTGGTCAGGACTTCATCATTTTAGCTCCTACCACAACTTGTTTTGCATCTTTGTGTAATTACATGCTTCCTGACTCTTCTCCACTAGAATAAAACCTCCACTAAGACAGACTGTGTTTGCCTCATTTGTTCGTCTTCCTGGCACTCAGCACCACACTTGGCATTTGATTGGTTCTTAGTACTTAGAAAATGAATGCCTGAGAACAATTTATTTATTTATTGTCTTTTTGAGAAGTTCAGGCTGGCCTTGAACTCACGTTGTAGTCTAGACTGGCCTTGAACTCTCAGTGATCATCCTGCCTCATCCTCCCGAGTGCTGAGGTTACAGGTGCCAAAGAAGACAAGGAAAGATTCTCAGAATTAAAAAAAAAAAATCCATATACTATGGTCATGACTAGATTTACATATGAAATTGTCAGTTAAATAAACCATCCCTCCCTGAGATTTGGAGCTACGTTACTGGTCACATTGAAATACTGCATTCTTAGAGAGTACCAACTAACAATCACACTGAATGAAACTGCATGGAGGAGAGGGTTTAGATTATGCTACAAGTAACCAACCTTGAATCAGAGGGCCACAGTGTATTTAATTTCTCACTCATGCTAGTAACCAGCACTAAAGGGTGTTTCCTGTTACTGGTACTTGCAGTCTTTGACGGTCATGTCCTATCACATGTTGTTGCTGTGGAGCAGTGTCTGGAACTAAGCTTCATCGAAGCAGAGAGAGAAGAGAATGGCAAAGCGCAAACTGCCTTCTACAGCTTTTGCCACAAGTGGTGGGCACTAATTTTATCCAGATTTCACTGGCCAAAAGAAATTACATGGCCAAACCTGATGTCAACCAGATGCAGAAAGCTAAAGACCAGAGTGGCTTTTAAAGCTTTTGCGTGGAAATGACATATGGCCCTTCTGCTTGCATTTAATTGGCTAATAATACAAGTGACTTTTGGATGAAAAGCCCAATTTATCTTTTTCTTCCATGGATTGCATTTTCAGTGTTTTTCTAATAAGAGAAGTGCCTAGCCCAAGGTCACAGGGCTTTTCTCCTGTGGTTTCTGCTAGACGTTTTATAGCTGTAGGATTTACATTTATGTCTAGGATCCATTTTGAGTTCATTTCGCACAATACGTGAGGTATTGGTCAAGACTTGCTTGGTTTTTGTAAGACTGTCCGATGGTTTTTATGCCAGTTGAAAAAGGACTCAGCATTCACCACTGAATTGGCTCTGTGTCTTTGTAAACAAAACAAAAACAAAAAACCCAACAATTAACCGAATAAATGCAGACCTTGTTTCTGAACTCTGCTAACAGATGTGTCTATGTTTTTATCTGTCTTGATGAAATCACTACTATAAAGTCACCTGTGGCTTTACCCTAAATCTTAAAACCCAGTAACGGTAAGTCCTTCAGCTTTGTTCTTGTTCAAAAACCTGTGTGACTATATAAGTTCCCTTGTCCTAGGGTATACATTTTAGAATTAGCTTGTTACTGTGTATAAAAAAATCCACTGGGATTTTTGTCTGGGATTATGTTTAACCTATAGATCCATTTGGGGAAAATGGACACCTTTATCACTGGTGTCTCCTCGCCCATTAACAGCGGGTGTTGCGGGGTGTAATTTTAAAAAGTAGGGCGAACTTTTAATTTTAAAATGATTACACTAAAAGACACAATGCCATTAACCCCGCTCAGAGCTGCTGGCCCCGCTTTCTGAAGAAGTTCTGAAGGTCCTCGTTCCTAGTGTCCTCAGTGGCACTGCTGTGGCCACCTTCACCCTGAATTGATTCAAAATATTGACCTTTCCTGGTCATTCTGGCTTTGGGGAGGAACCAGAAGCCACAGGGTTCCACATCCAGTGCATGAGGTGCTTGAGGACACAGGGTAACGTTTCCGTAGCTGCCCTCCCCTTAGGTAGCTCTCGGCAGCAGCGTTGGCTGGAATTTTTTTTTTTAATTGCACCTCAAGACATAAAAGTTCTCATAAAAGAGAACTTCCAGAGCTTCTTTTAAAAGTGGCAGGAATGATGAGGTGGTTAAAGGCAATGTATCTTTACTGTGATAAATTAAAACAACAACAACAAAAAAAAAACCCCTAAATATTCACCATATATTTTGATCACACCCTGTGTCTGTATTTATTTTGATTTTAATTTCTTGTGCAATGTTTAGCACATAGATTCTGCACATAGTTTAAATTTATGCCCAAATATTTCATGCTATTGGTGCTATTGTAAATGATACTTTAAATGTTTTCGATTTGTAATTGTTCAGTTCTGTTACATAGGAATTAATTTGTGTTTATACTGAATGTTTACCCGTAAGCCCTGCTAAACTTACATATCGGTTCTATTGGCTCTGGGGGAGGGGCGGATCTCCTGAGAGTCTTTTTTTTTTTTTTTCTTTTTGGTGCTGGGAATCAAACTCAGGACCTTGCGCTTGCCAGGCAGGCACTTGTGCCGCTGAGCTATATCCCCAGCCTTTTTCTGAGATTCTGCACCGGGACAATCATGTTTTCTGGAAGCTGAAGCATTTTGTTTCTTCTTAATACATATTTCTTTTATTTTTCTTCCTTGTCTGTGGCACTGGCCAGTACCTTCGAAACAATATCAAATAAACTGATGAGTGCAGACAGCCTTGAAATATTACCGCTCTTGGGGAGAAGTATGCAGTCTTTTGTTGCTCTGTGTGATGTTAGCTGTGGGTTTTTGCGGATGTAGTTTATCACACTAAGGATGTTCTCTCTGTTCTTCATTATCTGAGAGTTTTACCGTGAATGAATGTTGAGATGATGACATGGCTGTTATCCTTGGTCTGTTCACATGGTGAATTACAGTACCTGGTTCTCAAATACTTTCTTTTCCATGATAAACCCCCATGCTCCATGACCACCATCTTTTTTTTTTTTTTTTTTTTTTTGGTATCTTGGGACAGGATCTACCTAGGTGACTCAGGCTGGCATCAAAGTCAGAATCCTCCTGCCTCAGCCTCCCGAGTGCTGAGATGACAGGCTTGTGCCACCAGACCACTGTCCTTTCTAGCAGATTTGGTTTGCTAATATCTTGTGGAGTATTTTTGTATTCATTAAGGATATTTATCTGCAGTTTTCTTATGTCTTTATCTGGTTTGATATCAGGGTACTGCTGATTTCATAATATGAATTGAGAGATAGTACCTGCTCTTCTGTTTTCTGGGAGAGTGTCTGAATTGGTCTTATTTCTTTCCTAAATGGTTTTGTGAAATTTCCCAGTGAAATTAACTGACCTTACAGAATTTTTGGTTGTTGTTGTTGTTCATGTTGCTAGAAGATTTTAAACTATGCATTCCATTTCTTCAGTAAATATTGGTGTTTTGTAAACCACATAGAATGTGCCCTAATTGTGCATAGGTATACACACAGACACAGAGATTCATTATGAGGGAAGAAATTTGTATTCACAGCTCCCTAGAAATGAGAGATAAAGCGTGGCCCAGTGGGTCACACGCAGAAGGGCTGGGTAGTCGGAAGTGAGAGACAAGAAGGGGTGGTGAGGCCCCTCCTTATTGGTCCTCTTATTATTTTATAATGTCTTTGTTGATCTACAGTAATAATGTTTTGAAAGCTGCTGATATTAATGTATAATGTAATAATGTCTGACACTAATGAAGTGACTTCAGATTTTTAAGGGTTTTTTTATATGTCTTTTTTCTTCTTTTCACTTTTAACTGATCCATAGCAATATTGAAATCTTGTGGGGGGTTTGTTGTTGTTTACTTTGGCTCACAGAAATCGTACTTCTTATAGGCAGCCTATGACTAAGTCTTAAAAAGAATCTAATCCAACAATCCCCTTTTTTGTTTTTTTTTTATTTGTTTTTTGAGACAGGGTCTCACTTTGTAGTGCAGGCTGGCCTTAAACTTACTATGTAACTCAAATTATCCTCAGATTTGTGGTAATCCTCCTGCCTCAGCCTCCTGAATGCTGGGATTACAGATGTGCACCACCCCCCCGGCTCAATCTCTGGTTTTTAACTGGTACGTTTATACTATTTGCATTTGTTGTAATCACTGACTTTGATTTAGGGCTACCAATTTATTGTTTGTGTTATATTTTCCCCTCTCTTTTTGTTCATCTTTTCCCTCTTTCTGTCACCCTCTGAATTATTTGAATATTTTGTAGTATTCCGCTGTAAGTTATCTATTGGGTTTTTGGCTATATTATTTAATATAGCTTTTTGGTAGTTGTTCAAGGGATTAAAATTTGCATACCTAACTTTTCTGAGTCTACTTAAAATGGATGTTTTACAACTTTGCCTAACATTAGGTAACTTAAAATCATATAAGTTATTTTCCAATTTATGTTATAGTTGTCATTTGTATTACATATCTGTACACCCAAAATCTCAGAAGATGACATTATAATTTTAAATTTTTTTACTTTATTTTTATTTTTTTGGTACCAGGGATCAAACTCATGACCTTGTGCTTGCCAGGCAGGCATTTATGCTGCTGAGCTAAATCCCCAGTCCTATAATTTTAAAATTTAAACCATATATATTTTAAAGAATTCTTCAAGAATAATTTATATTTGAGCCAGGCTTGGTGGCTCATACTTGTAATCCCAACACTCGGGAGACTGAGGCAGGAGGATCGTTGTGAGTTCGAGACCAGCCTGGGCTACAAAGTGAACTCAAGACCAGCCTGAACTGCATATCGAGACCCTATCTCAAAAAAAAAAAGAATAATTTATATTTGCATATATGTTTTCCATTTCACTTGGTTTTTTCTTAATGTAAATTTTTTTTTTGTCTTTTTGAGACAGGGTCTCGTTATGCAGTTCAGGCTGGCCTTGAGCTCACTTTGTAGCCCAGGCTGGTCTCGAACTCGCAATGACCCTCCTGCCTCAGCCTCCTGAGTGCTGGGATTACAGGTGTGCACCACCACACCCAGCTCAGTTTCCTGGCAAATCTTTGCTGGGCGCATTATAGGTGATCTTTTGAGATGAACTGAGTAAGACAATTAATTACACAAGGCCCATCTAGAAGCAGTGACGTTAGGGCTATCCGTGGTCCTAGAATGGACCCTGACCAAGGTTCCCCAGATTGGAAAGTTTTTCCACCAGGAGTTTGTGGTTTGTTTCCTTCACAATAGGTTTTCTGCCTATGCTGCTTTTAGGAAGAGATGTACTTCCCCCTTAGTGGCTATGATTTACTATTGCTCTGGCAAGGGAGTGAGGGAGTTAATCTGATCTAGGAGAGTGTTCAAGATGCCTCATTGCTCATACTAATAGAATAAAGGAAACAGCTTCACTGATTGTTTTCTGTTCTCTTGGGGCAACCATCCATAAAGCTAAGACAAAAACCACAGCTAGAAGGAGAGTGGGGACAATACAGTATAAGCCAAAGAAAGGACCAGGGAAAACAGCATAAAAAGGCACAAAAATCAAGGAGAATAACTGATTGAGGTGAATCCGGAAAACAGTGTCCTTGAGCTTCAGCCATGCGTAAACTGGTCAGTGTCCAGAGGGACCAGAGCAGGGTTTTGAGTGTGTCTTCTCTTCCGAGTGAGCTTCAGAGGAGCTTTGTGCTCCAGGTAAACTCTCCAGCAATCATCTGGATGGGCTCTTTTTAGCTTTGGAATGGTGAATCTAAGGCTGGATTTCTGCAATTTGTAGAGGTAGTTAATATGCACCTGGGTTTATGTGTGTGCAGGTGTGTCTTTAGGTATCGATGGTCTTTTAGCTAAACTTTTATGGCGCTAGTTTTAGAGTTTTGTGGCCTATATGTTGTACAGTTTCGCCAGTTTTGAGTTATCTCTGCTACAAATGCAGGCCTGTTGTGGCCACCAGTGGTCGAGGGCAGGCCATATTTGAGGATGATCTATCGTAGCAGGACCTTGCAAGCTCCCATTGTCTCAGTGTGGGTAGGGAAAGTCTTGGGCCAGCCTGAGTAGTTGCATATAATCACCAATAGATATCTGTAGCCTTATAAAGCTTTACTTATGTGCTTTTAAAGGGTGACAGTTCAGCCAATTGGGCCCCCAGAGGGGGCTTAGGGCTCTAGACCGGGTCGTGTTGAGTGCGTGTTTGGAGTCTTTGGCAGACAGTGGAGCAGGTGCTGGCCAGGCACAGGATGCTCTGGTTTTTCCTTCATGGCTCAGGATGCTTTAGTGTTTCGGTGGGTTTCCAAATGGCAGCAAGAGGAAGTGGACCCTTTTGTTTTCAGATCAGTTGAGGGCCTAAGAAGGCCCATTGTTTAGTTTGTGGTACAGACCATCCCTTCAGGAGAGTCAAAATAACTTTGTCCAAGGTGACTGCAGCATATCTAGCCTTGTCAGGCTCTATGCCTCACAGAGCTGCTTCCAACCATAAACAGGGTGGTCTCAGCATCTGTCAGGGGGTTCACTTTTAAGTCTGGTCAGCTTGAGAAAAGTTCATCCATTAGTGCCAGGCAGCTTTGGTCTGGTGGGTCCAGCCTGGTGAGCAGGTAAGTGGCAGGGCTGCTAGTGTAGCATGTGGTACCTGGACAGTTAGGTCTCAGCCTAAGGTGAGCTTGTCATTTTGTTTGATCAGAAGGACAATGGCTGTTAGAGCACAGAGGTAAAGGGCAAACAGAGCCTTAGTGACCAGATACAACTATTTGTACAGGCAAACAGGGCTGACAGTCTGAGTAAGCACCTTTGTTTTGGGGAGATTGTTTTTGTTTTTGTTTTGGTACTGAGAATCGAACTCACCACCTTGCACTTGCCAGGCAGGCTCTTAGGCCACTGAGCTAAATCCCTGGCCCTGAGTAAGTATCTCTGAAGCCACACATTGTCATTTATCAACAAACAAGTTGAATTTCAGTTGCATCTGTAATTCCCAAGGTTGGGGCTGTAGAGAGTACCTTTTATTTTTTGTTTGCAGCTTTGTGCTTTTTCCAAGATACCTTGTAACCAGTTTCTGCCAGATATTGCAGCAGAGCTTTTGTGTCTTTCCAGAAGACAGCTTGGGTGTCATTAATCAGAAGTGCAGTGATATTTGGTTCTGGGAAACTAGCAAGGTCAGCTGTGAAGGCTTCTTCAAAGGGGTAAACAAGTTTTTTGAACCTCTTGGAGGGTTAGTCCAGGTTGGCTGAATTTTGAGTCCAGAACTGAGGTTTTTCCATTTAAAGAGGAGCCAATCAATGGCAGAAGAAGGCATTCTTTTGGTCCAGGCAGGTGTACCAGCAAGATGTTGGTCACTGCAGGATGGAAGGCAGCCACAGCAGCATCAACGGCTCAGAGGTCTTGGTCTTGGTTTTACAGCAGGAGAGGTGTACCCCAGCAGTTTGACAGTCTATAAACATTTCACGGTTTTGAAGTCTCTGGATGTATGTCTGCTGTCAATCATCACTCTTTCCTTGCTGGACCACAAAGGCAACCAGGAAGCAAGAAGGAGGCTGACTGGCTTGGTGACAAGAATTCATGTTTGGTGAGATGTCCCCCCAGGCAGTGAATTCATGCCTGGCAGAAGGATGAGAGGCAAGAGTTCCAGTTGTCCTGGTGATAGAGACCTTTTTCTGACAGAGGAGACTTCTGAGTGACCACAGAGAGTTCTGCCCCATTGTTCACAGGAAATCACAGGTAGCCTCCAGTACGGATGTGAACTGTGGTCTCTGGTGTCCCAGCTGAAGAAGAAAGCCCCGTCTGGCCTCCTCCGAGCTCATCAGCAATGGAGAGGGCTGTTGTTTGATCCAGACTGTAGGTTTTGAGAGTCCTTATCTTTTAGTCTGGAAGGGCATTTATTTCTTTAGTGTGCAGCCCTCATAACTTGTGTATTGGCCTTTGGCCAGTGGGTATGGACATCTATCAGACTGGATTTTCTTCAGAATATCAGGTGCAGTGAAGGCTGATTTTATCATCCATAGATTTTTTCAGGGAGCTTAGGGTCACAGGGGCCTAGACTGTAGGCTTTATAGAGTCTCTCATAAAAATCTGAAGGGCTTGATCAGGCTTCTGGGTAACAATAGTAACTTTAGCATGTTGATGAGCTCTTTGCCCCTCCCTGTGACTGATGCCTTCAAGAAGCACTTGCCTGGGTTGCTTTGTTTCTTTTTTTCTGGCTGGAAAGTTGGCCCAGTGAGAGCTACAATGGTGTCTTCCAAGGCAGAATTCTCAGTTCTTACTCAGGCTCAGAGAGCAGCAGTTTGATTTTATTTTAATCTCATAATCACCAGAAAAGCTCTTTAAAATTTTTTGTTGTTGCCAGCAGTCAAGGACTGATTAGTTCCCATTTCTGACTCCCTATGTGTGTGTTGTGTACCCTTAAATGATGGCACAACAGACAAAGGATGGGCGCCCCTCAGAGAGAGAGGACATTCAGATGCCCTCCTGGCCACTGGCAGCTTGGCAACACTGGGACCATCTGGACCAAGGAGAAACATTGGTAGGTTCTCCATTTTGTCCTTGTTAAACATGTCCACAGGACCACAGGTTGGGGCCCAAATTCCCTAGTCCAAGGCTAATGCCTCGTTGTGGAGCACAGACGGAATGTCCTGTTGCTTTCACCCTTCATTAAAAACACGCAGTCTTTCACCAGACATTCAAAGTTAAGCGATCCAACTCCCTTTCCTTGAGGGTGACCCTAGATAATGAGGCTGATCAGGCTCTCCTTCTGCTTGAGCTGAGCAGGACTGACAGACAGACTAACTGGGGTGTCCTTGGGGATCTTACTGGAATCTGGCAGGCAGGCTGGCAGGTCTAATGTGAGCTGTTCAAATGGGGAACAAGCTCTCTTCCTCCAGTCCTCCTAGGGGACTTGAGAAATGTTGAAGATGTGCCTTTCCATTGGGACCTAGAGAGGTCCTTGCTCTGCATGATCGGTCTTCCCAGCCAATGCACCAGATATTATGGCATACAGAAATGCTGAAATGACACCCAAGATTTGAAAGCAGATGTGTTTACATTGATGAGCACTGACCTCTAAAAAATGTCAGGCCCTAAAGGCTCAGGGAGGAGGCTTTTATGGGGTTTGCAAGCAAGAAGGGAGAGTGCTTCACTGTCTTTGATTGATTCTTTAAAACATGCATCATAATGGCCAGATATGCTTCACAGTGACCAGTCATTTCTAATAAACAGAAGTAATAGAATTGTAAGAGGAACTGTTACCTGGGCAACTAACAGCAACTGAAGTATACTGACTGTGGGAGAGAACACTTTCTGCTACAATACAAATCTGAAGAGTGGGAAAAGTAAGAAAAGAGTCCACTGGAGTGCTTCTTGGGAAGGTTGTACAATGAGTGATCCAGAAGGGTGGGGGTGGTATTATAGTTTGTGCCTAGATGTCCCCCAAAGCCTCATGTGGTCATAAGACTTTTTGAATCTAGAATGTGCAATGCTAAGATTAAAGGTGCTGGAATTACTGGTGAGAGTCCCCTGATTGGATTGGCACCTCCCTAATCCCAGAAGTCTGGATAAGATGGATAACAGGGGCAGAAAGAGTCTTGTCTCCCCTTTTTTCTCTCGTTGTTTTTGCTGTCTTTCCACTGCCATGAATTGTTGTCCTCTGCCATGTGCCACTCTGCCTTGGAGCTGGTTGATTATGGACTGAAAGCTCCACAAACTGTGAGCAAAATAAACCTTTTTCCCTTTAATTTTGGATGTCTGGTATTTTGTCTCAGTGATGAGTAAAGTAACCAAAATAGTTGGTGATGGAGAAACTCTGGCCAAGTAGGAAGGGCTCCCTCTACATCTCTCACCTTGGAAACTCTTGTGTCATTTTTTTTGGCTTCATTCATCTTTCTTGTGGCCACTTGCTAGTTTTGCCCCTCCAGTTAAATGATGGAATATGTGAACAAGCCCTCCATAGTCCCTAGCGGGGTCATTCAAACTTGGGGTTTCACTTTCAGCCACTTGGTGAGAAACCAACTTTGCTGAGTTCAAGAATCCCAGAAGAAACATTTGAATTGGCTCTGAAAAATCAGACACCCAGCCCTAAATCAAATAAGCAAGACTGCAACCAGGAAGTGGGAGTCGGGGGAGGTCCCTTCTCTCCAAATGTGCTGAGGTAAGTATGTGCTGAGTGGACCAGACCATGTCCACTCTAGAGGTACACAGAGAAAGAATGAACTGGACTCATGTTGTCTATCATTTTCCTTTGGAAGTGCTGAAAATAATCTACTCTTTTTTTCTTCATCTTTGTCATCACTTCTGCGAGGCAAAGCAGGAGATCATTGGATTCACTGTCTAGGCTGGGATGCAGCTCGATGGTAGAGCACCTGCCTGCTGAAGTTCCATCCTCAGCAAGTCCCACAGACACAACAGCAATGACACAGATTAGCTTTTTTAGTGGAGAGAGTGAGTCATCGTTAATTTAATGGTGCATCCACCATTGAAGAGGGAATTAGCTGGCTTTCTCTGGCAGGATTCCCATACCAGATACCTGGTCCTTCAGCACACAAAAATCAAATGGGTCATTACAGCCATGCAGATGCCAGGATATTATCAATTAGCATCTCCTCAGATGGTCTAGACCGGAAATGATAGCATTCCCTCCATCCGGTTCTTCCACTCCTTACTGACAGAACAGAAGAACACTTAGTTGACTATTCAGTCCTTGGTGATCAACACTTAGACAGGGCCTAGAGTTTTGGACTGGAATAATAATTTCCAAGCCACTGTCATTTTCCATTATCTCCTAGTAACTATTGCTGCTGTCAAGAAGCCCATGCTCCTCTGATGTATGGTCCTTCATGCGTTAGTGCTGCTTTCTCTGGAACCTTAGAATCAACTTCCTTTTTCTCCGATTCTCTTAACTTCCATGATGATGTATCTTGATGTGAGTCTTTTTCTCAGCCATCACACTGAACACCCTGTCATCTTTAAGTGGCAATGAACAGCCTCCGGTTCTAGGACACTAACAGAGGGTGTCACCTCCCTGGATCACTTTCTCGATTCACTGTTCCAGAGCTTCTATTATTTGGGCACTGGGCCTCTCCTACTAGCTCTCAAATTGTCCTGTCTTCACTGTTTCTCTTTTGGTTTCTCTTTCTGGGGGATGTTCCTTCCATCAGTGTTCTATCTCTTCTGTAGTTTTTAAAATTGTTTGGGGCAAGGGGTTTAGCTCAGTGACATAAGTGCCTGCTTGGCAAAAGCAAGGTTGTGAGTTCAATCACCAGCACCAAAAAAAAAAAAAAAAGAAAAAGAAAAAAGAAAAAAATTGTTTGTTTATGCTGTCATATTTTTAAAAGCCAGGAAAATTTCCCCTCTAAATATTTTTTTAAATAGAAATAATGGGGGTCAGGGATTTAGCTCAGTGGCATTTGCATCTGCCTGGCAAGTGCGGAGTCGTGAGTTTGATCCCCAGCACACACACACAAAAGAAAGAGAGATAACACTGTGTTCTTGTTTTGTGGATGTAGTAACTATCTTTCTGATACTAGTAAAGATACTTTTTAAAAATTTACTCTCTCTGAATCATTTCTGTTGTCTTCAGATAACTTTCTTCAGTTTTTACTTTATTTAGTTTCAATCTATGTATATGCGGGTAGGGCTTCATGGCTCTATCTTTCATGTTACGGATGTGATCTTCCTCGGAAAATTGAGAATCTTTAATGCTTTGGGTGTGCATCTGTCAGCTTTCTCATGGTTGAAACACATACCTGACGCTCACAATTTCAAAGAGAAGAGGCTTAACTTGGCTCATGGTTTCAGGGGACACAGTCCATGGTCAGCTGGCTCTAAGCAAGAACATCATGGCAGAAGGGCGTAGGTGAGCAATGCTGCTCAGTTCATGGCAGCTGGGAAGCAAAACAGGGAACAGAGCCACAGAGGAAGGGGCAAGGGACCAGATTTAACCCCTAAGACTGTGTCTGCATGACCCACCCAGAATACACTGTGCAGATTCCAAACCCAATCAAGTTGACACTGCACCTTAATCACCAGAGGGTGGGCAATTAAAAGCTGAATCGCCGGCGTGGTGACTGTTGATTTGGGATAGTCAAGCTGGACTGCATGCTGGGCATCTTCTGGTGTCTCTGTTTCTAAGCTGTTCCCCCTGGGCGAGGTACATTTTCCACAAGAAACTCTTCCAATCTCTTGCTCAGAAACCAGAGCACCTATTTCATCTAACTTATACATGCATCACTCAGTTATCTCCTCCATAAACCACAGTGGCTGCTGCTTCTCCTTGCAGCATCAGGAGTTGAACCCAGGACCTTGCACTGTGCCACTGAGCTGCACCCCAGGCTTGCCCATAAGCTTGCAAGGCAGCAGTGCTGATTCCATGTCGATTACGGTTGTGTCTCCTGTATGCTGTGCACTCAGGGAGCCAGTAAATTAACCAATGAGCTCTTTCAGCAGTGTCACATTGTATCAGTTTAATCCCCGTTTTATTGCTGTTTACTAAACAATATGTCAAAGACACAAAGAATGAATAGAGTGCAGTGTACCAGCAACGCACCTCATACTCAGCAGGAGAAATAAACACTGTCTTGCTGCTGAAAAGCCCTGCGAGACTGTCCTGTCCCTGCCCTCTCTACTGGAGCTGGCCTTCCTGAACTTGGTGTTCTTCATTTCCATGAATGTCGTAGTCCTGTGTGCATATATATGTGCTATTAAATATGTGGTACGCCTGTAATCCCAGAACTTAGGGGGCTGAGGTAGGAGGATCACAGATTCTTCAAGGCCTCTCTGGGCTGCATAGTGAATCTAAAACCAGCCTGGAATAGATAGCAAAACCCTGTTTCAAAAACCCCCAGAAGGCCGGGGATTTAGCTCAGCTGCATAAGCGCCTGCCTGGCAAGCGCGAGGTCGTGAGTTCAATCCCAGGTACAAAAAAAAAAAAAATAGGTCTTCCATGAAGATAGCAGAGACCCAGGAAGAAGTGTGAGCTGAAACCCACAGAGAGAGTGAAAAGAAAACTTCAAGGAAGAGGAAGGCAGTAGCTGGCGGAGCCTTCGCCCTGAGACGGGATCACTGTGAGAGAGGAGCTGTGCTAAGCTGGGGATGCCGGGTCACAGTGACGGTCACAGTGGTGAGCTTGGAGGCCTCTGCAGAGACGTGGCAGGGGATGGGAGTGGTGGACGTGGAGGCCTGCATGGCTGGCACTGAGTGCAATGGACTCAGTCCTCCAGTGGGGAGAGAGTGGTTAGCCGGGAGCCATTTCAGAGATGGGCAGATAAGCCCAGAACCAGAACTGCTGCTGCCTTCCTGTAGCAGCTCCTAGCTGGGCACGGACCCGTGGAAACCACCTGGACTGCAGCAAACCCAGTGAGCCTGGTCTCAGGCAGCCTGCTGAGATTACCCACTACTCCTCCGCAGAGCAACCGCGGGCTTGCTGGGACAGATCAGCACGATTCGGGACTCTGTCTACTAACCCAGAAGGAATCCTGGAAGTGGACTGTTTGTTTTTCTTTTTTGTTTTTTTCTCTTTCTCCTTCATTGTTTTTATATGAGTGTGGAAGTGTTTCCTAACCTCTTTGTGGTTGTGGTTCTCTTCTGTTCCTCCTTGTATCTCCCATCTCTGTTTTCCTTCAGTCTTCTACACCAGTTTCCCCAAGTTGGTGCAATCCCCCTCTGTCCTCCAGCCTTTCTTCTAATCTCATTGTCTTCTTCCACTTCTCTATTTTCTTCTTAATCCATTTTAAATTTGAAAAAAAAGGAGGGGCTGGGGATTTAGCTCAGTGGCTTAAGCGCCTGCCTGGCAAGCGTGAGGTCGTGAGTTCGATCCCTGGGACCAAAATAAATAAATAAAATAAATTTGAACCCTGGAGGGCAAAATTGACACAGTAAAGATTTATATATTGCATATAATTATCTGGTTGGTTCTATATCTTGTTATCTAATCACAAATCCAGCTCATACAGCTGAAAGTTTCAAAGTAGCAGCTCAGTTTGTTGTTTTCTAGGCTATGTCTGATGCTATTGTTACCACTATAGCTGAAATTGACATAAGTGCTCTAAACAGTTACTGGTTCTGGTGTTCCACCACTGAGACTAGCTAAGTGTCACAGAAAATAGGTGGCACAGTGCCGAAGAACCAGGGACCAGGCCAAACAAGCAACAGCTTTTCATTTCCGACAATCTGAAGATCTTCCAACTACCTCAAAATTCAAAAACCAGCTATACCTGGAAGATACTTCAGAGATGTAATCATCACCTGAGAGTCCTAAATACTACGAATAAAGCAACCCACCATACAAGCATCACACCATTACAAGCATCGCCCCAGGAACTAAACTAAAAAGAGAGAGAGAAAATAAAATGAGAAGACACTTAAGCAAAATGCAACCCCAGACATCCAGTTCAAATGTAAAAAGGCAAATCCAGGGGCAATGAGGTGGGACAGTCCAACCTCCCCACACCAGGTGTCTCTGAAGTGGAAACAACAAAACAGTTGAAAGAGGCTCTGGAAAAACTGAAATCAGAAATAATCTCTCATATAAATACAGAGATGGTGTCCAAAATAAGGACCATGCTTAGTGACACTGGAGCAGATACAGACAAAAAAATAGATGAGCTTAAGGAAATTATGGAAGATCAGCATAGGAAAGAAATGGAATCCATGAAGCAGATTCAAGCAGATATTTCAGAGAATAAAAACTCCACTGAAGGTATGTGAAGCAGATCAGGCCAATGCGAGGACAGAATCTCAGATACTGAAGACAGACTTGCAGTTAGCAACAAGGAAAAGAAAGATTTCTCAAAAATAGCAAGGGACCGTGAGAAATCAATCCAGCAGCTGCTAAATGAGGCAAAGAAGAATAACTTAAGATTCACTGCAGTCAATGAACAAGCTGGAGATACCACAAATGACATTAAAACCATGCTCACAGACATCATGACAGAAAACTCTCCTGCTTGAGAGTAAGAGTTTGACACACAGATAAACGAGGCATATAGGACTCCAATTAGCAATGAAAAAAAAATCTACAGCCAGGCATATCATAGTTAAGATTCCAGGAATTTAACAAAAGAAAAGAATCCTAACAGCTGGACATGGTAGCACACACCTGTAATCCCAGCACTCAGGAGACTGAGGCAGGAGGATTGTCGTGAGTTTGAGACCAGCCTGGGCTAAAAAGTGAGCTCAAGTCTAGCCTGAACTGCATAGCAAGACCCTGTCTCAAAAAGACAAAAAAAAATCCTAAAAGCTGTTAGAGAAAAGACATAAATTATAGCTGACTTCTCAGTACAAACTTTCAAGTCACAGAGAGCTTGGAGTGAAGTATTCCAAGTTCTAAAGGAAAACAACTTTCAAACCAGAATGATGTACCCCACAAAACTATCTTTCAAAATTGATGGAGAACTAAGATACTTCCATGACAACATTTGAGGAAATTTATGACCACCAAACAAGTACTCCAAAATGTTCTGAAGGACATTCAAGAAAGAGATAATTAAGGACTACAGGTCCATGAACCCTAACAGAAGGAATCTGCCAGGGAAGGCAAACAATTAGAGGAATGGGGAAAAAAGGAGACAGCCAACAACAGGAAAAAAACATGGCAAGGATAAGTCAGTACATATCAGTTATAACCATCAATGGTTGTTTGGTTTGTTTGTTTGGTACCAGGGATTGAACTCACAACCTTGCACTTGCCAGGCAGATCCTTATGCCACTGAGCTAAGTCCCTGGTCCTGTAAACATCAATGTTAATGATCCTAATTCAGCAATCAAAAGACACAGACTGGCAGAATGGATTAAGAAGCAAGATCCAACAATATGCTGCATACAAGAAACACATTTAATCCAAAAAGGAAATTCATAGACTGAAAGTCAAAGGATGGAAAACAATATGCCATGCAATAGGAACTCAGAAAAAAGAAGGGGTAGATATTCTATTTGCCAACAAAATAAATTTTAAACCAAGACTGATTAAGAGAGATAAAGAAGGTCACTACATTCTCATAAAGGGAACAGTCCAAGAGGAAAAGACAACAATCATAAAAATATATGCAACAAACACCAGTGCACCCAGCTATATAAAACAGTTACTGACAGACATGAAAAATCACATAAGCCCTAATACAATTGTATTGGGAGATTTCAATACCCCACTGTCACAAAAAGACAGATTGACTAGACAAAAAAAAAAAAAAGAAACATTAAAACTAAATCAAACTTTTGATTGCTGATCAAACTTTTGAACAAATGGATTTAGTAGATGTCTATAGAGTGTTCCACCCCACAACATCAGAATACACATTCTGCTCAGCTGCACCCTGGACATTCTCCAAAACAGACCGCACTGACTTACAGAACATGGTTAAGTATATATAAAGGAATTGAAATTATCCCATGCATACTATCAGAGCATCACGCAATGAAATTGGAAATCCATGCCAGAGGAAACCACAGAACTTCATAAACTCTTGTAAATTAAATATCACCCTACTAAACCAATGGGTCACAGATGAAATTAAAGAAGAAATTAGACAATTTTTTATGGTTGAATGACACAAGGATACAACATACCAGAACTTGTGGAAGACAATGAAAGCAGTATTAGAGGGAAATTTATAGCAGTAAACACCCATATCAGGAAAACAAAGTGAGTACACATAAACAATTTAATACTGAGCCTCAAATTTCTATAAAAAGAAGAACAGGCAACACCAAAACCTCGTACAAGGGAGGAAACTATAAAGATCAAAGCAGAACTTAACATGCTGGAGACTAAAAAAGCAGTACAAAGAATCAATGAATTGAAGAGTTGGTTCTTTGAAAGATTAAATAAAATTGACAAACCCTCAGCAAACCTTATCAAAAAAAAAAAAGGAAAGAAAAGAAAAGAACTCAAATCCTTGCAGTTAGGAATGAAAAGGGAGACATCACAACAGACCTTGCAGAAATCCAGAAAATCATCTGTGCCTACTTTGAAAACTTGTATTTTTTATATTTATATTTTTATTTTAAAGAGAAAAAAACCAAGGAAAATAAAACAATAAAATCAGTCAAAATAAACCAGAATAAATGATAAGGACTTCCAAACCTTATGAAATCAACAATAGTTACCACAATTCCTTTGTTGTCTTCAAAATAGCTGCAGATACAACCTTTGGACATGTTAAAATCGAACAGAACAGGATAGAATAGAAACAATAAAAACAAAACAATGAATGCAGTGAACATCAAAACAAGCCAGTAGTAAATACATAATGGCTCCATAACATGTCTTAGTGTCTTTTAAACAGCTGCTCATGCTATCAGAGTTAACATAAAACAAAACAAAATAAAAACCCAACCCAACAAAACAGTGAAAATGATACGGTTTCCAGGCAGGAATCTCCTCCCATGGGGCCTGGTTCTCTCCCTCCGCAGTCTGAAAAACTTTTATTTTAATAAGATGAAAAATACAGAAGAAATGGACAGATTCCTAGATACATATGAATTACCAAAGCTGAATCAAGAAGATATAAAAATCCTGAGTAATACAATATTGATATATGAAATCTAAGATGCAATTAAAAACCTATCAATGAAGAAAAGCCCAGGCCCTGATGGATTCGCTACTGAATTCTACAAGAAATTTAGAGAAGATCTAACACCACTGCTTCTCAAACTCTTCGGTGAAATTGAAAGGGAAGAAATACTTACAAATTCATTCCTGGAAGCAAGCATTACCGTGATACCAAAACCAGAGAAGGACCCAATTGAGAAAGAGAATTACAGGCCAATCTCCCTATGGAACATTGATGCAAAAATCTCCAAAAAGATACTGGCAGACAGACTGCAGCAAATTGTCAAGAAGATTGTACACCACGATCAAGTGGGATCCATCCCAGGGATGCAGGGATGGTTCAACATACATAAATCCGTAAGTGTAATACACCATATTAACAGAGCCAAGGACAGAAATCACATGATCATCTCAATAGATGCAGAGAAAGCTTTTGACAAAGTGCAGCACCCATTCATGGTTAAAAACCCTACAGAAAAGTGGAATAGATGGTCTTTATCTCAATCTGATAACTGCCAACATCATAAATGGACAAAAACTGAAAGCTTTCACTCTAAAATAAGGAATAAGACAAGGATGTCCACTGCATCTACTCTTATTCAACATAGTCCTGGAAACCTTTAGCCAGACCAATCAGGCAAGAGAGAGAAATAAAAGGAATAAAGACAGGAAAGGAAGAACTTAAACTCTCATTATTTGCAGATGACATGATATTCTACTTAGAAGACCCCAAAAACTCCACCAAAAGACTTCTAGGTTTAATAATCAAATTCAGTCATGCAGCTGCTTACAAAGTCAACACTCAAAAATCAATAGTTCCTGTACACAAACAACACACTCAGTGGGAGAGAAATCGGGGCCACAACACCTTTTACAATAGAATTAAAAAAATGAAAGACCTAGGAATCAATCCAACAAAGGACATACAAATCTTTACACTAAAAATATAGTACTCTGAAAAAAGAGAGCAAAAAGGACTTCAGAAAATGGAAAGATAGTCCTTGCTCTTGGATAAGAAGAACCAACATAGTGAAACTGGCCAAACTCCCAAAACTGTGGCACAGATTTAATGCAATCCCAATAAAAATACCATTAGCATATCTCATAGAGCTAAAGGAAACATTGCTAAAATTCTTCCGAAACAGTAGAGACCTAGAACAGCAAAGGCAATCCTGGGCAAGAAAAGCAAGGCAGGAGGCATCACAGTCTCTGACTTGAAATTATATTACAGAGCTACTATGATAAAAGTTGCATGGTCCTGGAAAAAAATAAAAAAAAGGGGCCGGAGATTTAGCTCAGTGGTTTATGTGCCTGCCTTGCAAGTGTGAGGTCATGAGTTCGATCCCCAGTACCAAAAAAAAAAATAATAATAATAATAAATAAAAAAACCCTTAGGACCAATATAATGGATTAGAAGTCGCAGCACAACTACCAACATACTCAGCCACCTTATCTTTGACAAAGTGGCTAAACTTGTTCGCTGGAAGAATGACACCCTCTTTAACAGCGCTGGAAAACTGGCTTTCCGCACACCCAAGATTAAAACCAGACCCATGTCTATCATTAAACTAAAGTCAAAATGGATCAAAGATATTAAAACAGAAACACTAAATCTACAGGAATACAAAGTAGGTGTAAATCTTGATTACACAGGGGTAAACAGAGAGTTCATGAACAAAAATCAAACTGCATGGGAAATACTTCGAAGGATCAATAACCGGAATCTCATCTTATTAAAAAGTTTTTACACATCAAAAGAAATCACCAACAGAATGAAGAGAAAACCCACAAATTGGGAAAAAGTTTTAGCCAACTGTCCTTCATCAAAGAACTTCTATCTAGAACATATAAAGAACTAAAAAGAAAAATCAGACTCCCCCAAATTCAAAGACCCAATCCAAAAATGGGCATCTGAGATGAATACACACTTCTCAGATGAAGAAATACAAATGACAAATAAATATATGAAAAATTGGTCAACATCATTGGTCATTCAAGAAATGCAAATTAAAACAACACTGAGATTTCATCTCACCCCAGAAAGAAAAACCAATATCAAGAAATCAAGCAATAACAAGTGCTGGTGGGGCTGTGGGGTAAAAAGAGCTCTTCTCTCCTGTTGGTGGGAGTGTAGACTGGTGCAACCACTGTGGAAATCAGTGTGGAGATTCCCCCAAAAAATGGGATTAGAGGTCCCATTCAATCCCAGCTATACCCCTCCCCAGACAAATTAAAAACATCATACCACAGTGATACAGGTGTATCCATGTTTACAACAGCACAATTTGTAATAGCTAAATCTTGGAAACAACATAAATGCCCATCAACCAAGGAATGGATAAAAAGATGTGGTACTTTTGTATAATGGAGTGTATCTCAGCTATATGGACTTAACTTGAGGCTTTTATAGGTAAATGGACGCAGCTAAAGACCACACTTGAGAAGTGAAATAAACCAAATGCGCATGGGTAAGTATCCTCTTGTCTCCCTAGCATAAGAAACTAAAAGAGGAAGCAAAATCTGCAATAGATACTGAGAAAGGGAAAGAAACTGCTCACAAGGAAAGCACAGCTGAGATGAGAGAAAGGAGAAAAGGAGGGAGGGGAGAGAAAATAAATGCATACATATCCGCACGTACATATATAAATATACATACACAAGACAGCTACCGTAATTACTCTACTAATTTCCTTTAGTTCATTTGTTGGTGCTTAGGTTGCTGATTAATTTTGCCTATATCTTGTAATCTGAGCAACTACTTTGAAGACAACAATACACACTATGTTAATCATTGTTAATTTCTTATTATCCTGTTTTGAAACTCTGTATTATTGTTTTTATTATGGTTTACTGTTATCTCTTTAATATAAAAAAAGAAATTCTAGTCAACCCAACTATTTCCCTTTGAAGTATTTTCCCGGGAGAGGCTTCAGGCTTCAGGTTACAGGGAGGCAGGGCGCCTAGAGGCATCGCAGCACAATCTGTAACAGCTAAACACTGAAAGTGGCTGATGTTTGCATAAGAAAAGAACAGTTATTCATAGTGTCATAATACGCAATTAAAAATAACACACTGAACTGGGCGTGGTGACTCACACCTGTGATCCCAGCAGCCTGGGAGGCTGAGGCAGGAGGCTCACAAGTTTAAGCCCACCCTGGCTAACTCAGTGATTTAGTGAGACCCTGTCTCAAAAACCAGAAATAAGCAAAAAAGGGCTGGGATGTAGCTCAGTGTGAAAGTCTTGGATTCAATCCCAATTCCACGGCCCCTGCACACACATGTAAATCACTCAGAAGGAGACAAGGTCTCTTCAGGAATAGAGAAGAGCTGGTGGAGAAGGTGCCCCAGGATGGCCATGTGTACACTGGTGGACACGGCAGCAGGTGACCAGCGCGGGGTCAGCAGGAGCAAGGGCTTGAAGGCATAGGCTTGCTTGC
>PVLA01009962.1:0-68869 GCA_004027455.1 Hydrochoerus hydrochaeris
CACAGCTCGCAGTTCTAGTTGTTCTCACCTCTGGGCGGCTTTCGGTCTCCCTAAGGACCTGAGCGTATTCCTGGGCAGGGAGAGATGCTCAGTAGAGGCAGGGGCGGGGGTGGGGACCAAGTATCTAGTTCAGACTTGGGGCTGGGCTCCGGAGAGAGGAGGATCCCTCTTGCCTCCCTCCCTGTGCTGCACCTTGCGGAAGCAGTTGGTGCGCAGCCGACCCTGCACCGGGAAAGGTGCGAACACGCAGCGTGTCTGCGGCGCTGAGGCTGCGACCCCTCCCCATCTCCGCTTTGCTGAGGTCGGCCTGTTTCAGAGGCCCCAGGCCTGCACAGTTTCTTTGCCTAGGACTGCTGTAGCTGCCGAAACAATCTGCAATCTGTTGACCTTTTCGTTTCAGTCCCTTTGGATTTTGGCTCTCCCACGCCCCCATTCATTTCAAGCCTTATCTCTTGGGATCGTTAACCTGTCTGTGTTGAGTCTGCTCAGAGACAAAAGACTGCAGCTAGGCGAAAATGGCGGCCACTTTCTTTAAAAAATGCGTGCTGGGAAGGCCCACTTCGTCTCTTACAATGACTTGGGCACTGAGAAATGGGTGATGACCTGTTGGTGCTTTTAGAAAAACCAATGAGAATCTTTGGGAATCTGGGGAAAAAAATCGACTTAATGTGAATTTGCAATTTTGGGAGCAGGGATTTTTATCTTCAGAGCAGCCCTTCCCAACTCTAAATGGTTGAGTAATCTCTATTATTGGTGAATGGACTTTGAGAAATAAAATCCTTATGGTAATAGAAAACAACTATCTCCTTTTTCCCCTCATAGCCATTATTGGAGCTGGAATTGGTGGCACGTCATCAGCCTATTATTTGCGGCAAAAATTTGGGAAAGATGTGAAGATTGATCTGTTTGAAAGACAAGAGGTAGGGGGCCGATTGGCCACCCTGAATGTGGAAGGGCAAGATTTTGAGGCAGGCGGTTCTGTCATCCATCCTTTAAATCTGCACATGAAGCGTTTTGTCAAAGACCTGGGTATGTAATTTTGGTCTTAATGTTAAGCAGATTTTTGTGTGACCATCCCTGGGTATTTTTGCCATATGGAGAACTGAAACTTTTCTGTCTTGCTAATTATCTTTTACAGAGGAACTGGTAAAACTGTTTCCCTCTGTGTCCAGTTGACTGTTGGTACTGGTTTAGTTAAGAGCTATTCTCTTGTAAGGGGACACTAGTTATCTGTATCTTTAGTTATCTGTAATTACAGCCATGGAGTGGGGTGTGGATTCCTGCTGTTGTGAATTCTTAAACCTCTGGGTTTGTGCTGAAGAATCAGAGACTGTTTTGAGCTAGCTGAAACCTTAGAATGCTCATTTTACAGCTGAGGAAATGAGGCCCAGAGGCTTGCAGTGTCTGACTCAAGTCATTTTTACAGCTCTAGATACAAAGATGTGCTGCCTAGCACACAGGACGTCTGGCTGCAGCCCTCCACGCTGGCAGAATAGCTGAACAGGTTGTGGCAGTAGTCTGGCAGGCCTTGCAGACTCCTCAGGGAATATTGTGTAATTTTGGCCTCTTTCCATGTACCTGAAATACCCAGTTTTGCAAAATAAGATCTGAATAGGCACTACCTTCCACATTTCATCCCACATTAGTACCATTTCCTCCATGACTAAGAATAACCTGTTTAATTTTGATACATCTGCATGATCTTCTGACCTATCTCCTGAGGCTGGTTTTCGATAGTGCAGTGAGTAGCTTGCACTGGTCTAAAGATAGAGCTCCTCTAACAGGTCCTCTGAGAACTAGGGGAAGCCAGGAATTCAGTTATGTCAAAGTGTTCCCTGGGGATTCTCCTGGATTGCCTTCTTTCATTAGACCAGTGGTAGAAATCTAACTTAGCTATCCTTTCTCTTTTCTGTTTTTTCAGGTCTCTCCACAGTTCCAGCTTCAGGTGGCCTAGTAGGGGTGTACAATGGAGAGACTCTGGTGTTTGAGGAGAGCAGCTGGTTTATAATAAACATGATTAAATTAGTTTGGCACTATGGATTTCAGACTCTCCGAATGCATATGTGGGTAGAAGACATATTAGACAAATTCATGAGGTAATTTTTTTCCCCTTCCATTTAACTTAAGAACTTTCAGTTTGATGGGCTTTAGGAATTATAGTTTCTTGGAACAGTTCTCTAGATAGCTGGAAGTCCTGTTTATAAGATTGTTAGGCAAAATGTTTTGTAGAAAATGTTTAGACCACTGATCTACTTGGAAATTGAAGGTATAGTTTATTTTTGTCTCTGAATAGCACTTTGCAAATGCTTGTCGAGTGTTGCCAGATACTCTTAATGTCTGAAAATTAACTTCTTGAATTCTTACGGCAACTTTCTTAGGTAGCTACTGTTGTTGGCTTTTTTTCAGATGTTGAAGATGGAGGCCTCTCTTTCTCTCTCTCTCTCACACTCTCTTTTTAGTTCTAGGGGTTGAACCCAGGGTTTTCACACTGAACTACATGCTAGCCCTTTGTTAAAAATTTTTAAATTTTGAGACAGGTTCACCAGGCTGGGCTTGACTTTGTGGTACTCTTTTTTTTAGATGCCTGCATTGTTGGATTAAAGGCATCTGTCACCACTCAACTGCATCTGAAGGTTGTTTTTCTTTTTCTTTTCTTTTTTTTTTTTGAGATGGGGTCTTGCTATGTAATTCAGGCTGGCCTTGAACTCATGGAAATTCTCTTGCCTCAGCCTTCTGAGTGCTGGGATTGCAGTTGTGCACCACCATGCCATCTTGCATAGGAGTTTTAAGAGTACAAGTTCACCCATGTAGAACGTGGTGGATCTGGGAGTTTCCATTCATAAAGTCTGGATCTAGAGTCTTCTTTCTTTCTTTCTTTCTTTCTTTCTTTCTTTCTTTCTTTCTTTCTTTCTTTCTTTCGGTACCAGGGGTCAAACTCACGACCTTGCGCTTACCAAGCAAGTGTTTGAACTGCTGAGCTAAATCCCCAGCCCCTCTTTTTCTTTTATAATACTGAGAATTGAGCCTAGGGCCTCATACCCCAGCCCTTTTTATTTTTTGAGATAAAATCTCATGAAATTGCCCAACTGGCTTCTAATTTGTGATTCTCCTACCACGGTTGCCTGAGTAGCTGAGATTACAAGTTTGTTTCTGTTTTTTTGGTTGAGACCTTATTTTTAAAGTCTGCACTGTATTGGTGTGCAGATGAATGAGAGAATAAGTATAAAAGCTTGTAGAAAATACAAGAAAAAGTTAAACAAGTTTTCTCTCTCTTCTCTTCTCCAGCGCTTGAAGTCAGGGTTTTGTACATGCTAGGCAAGCTGAGCTGTATCCTCAGTCTCTTGCATGAGTTTTCCTAACAGCTTGATGTTTCTGAGCCTGTAGCCTAGAGCAGTGGTGGCAAACCTATGGCACGTGTCCTGTAGCTAGCTGTTCCTTATCTTTGAAAGCTCTAAAAGGTTTGCCGTCACTGCCCCACGAATTTAAATGTCTCCCTTCCTCCTTTCTGTCTTTTAGGATGCTGGGGGTAGAACCCAGGGCTTTGTGCACTCTAGGCAAGTCCTACACCACTGAGCTACACCCCCAGGCCAGTGTTGACAATTTTTGCTGTGTTTTCTTTGCTTTTATGGAGCCAGCATATTGTTAGAGGTTCTTACTAGCTTTCTGGAAATGCTTCAAGGCCTCTGCTTTATTTTTCTGACTGTGCCCCTTCCTGTTCTCTGAATCTTTCTCCTTTAGCAGCTCTAGCCTCACTGTTTCTTGAAGATCCCAGGCAAGCTTCTGTTGTGTGTCTTTGCACTGGTTTTACCTTTACCTGAAATACTACTCTTAGATGTTTACATGACATGTATTCTTACCTCTTCCCTTTTCAGATGTTATCTTCCCAGTGAGGCTTTCTGTGACCACTCCACTTACTTTTTGAAGCTTCTTATTTAGACTTGCTGTTTTGCCAACTCCACACATTCCTACTTTTTTTTTTTTTCTAAATTAATTTTCTCTTTACTTTAAACTTCTGGACCTGGGGGTGTAACTCAGTGATAGAATGTTTGCTTAGTATGTATCAAGTCCTGGGGTGGATCCCCAGGGCTTGGTATAGACAAAAGGGTATGTTGATATGGTATGATATAGTTGGTAAGTGGTAGTTATAGCTACTCAGTTTTTCCAATAAAAAATGCTTTTTTTTTGAGACAGGGTTTTACTTTGCAGTTCAGGTTGGCCTTGAGCTCACTTTGTAGTCCAGGCTGGTCTTGCATTCCCAATGATCCTCCTGCCTCAGCTTCCTGAGTGCCAGGATGACAGGCATGTGCCACCGTGCCTGGCCCAATAAAAAATTCTTTAACATTTTATGTATTATACTGTTAGACAGTCAGTAATGTTGAAATGGTTATAATATTGTCTCTTGCTCTCAAAAACAATAAATTTTATTTTGAGGGTAGGAACTTGTAAACTTTTCTCTGATGATCACTAGGAGGGGGTCTTTCTTTGGTACTTACTCTTTCTTTTGTTTTGTATACTGTGCATATGCCTTTTTACCTATCCATAACTATTAGCTCTTTGAGGGAAAGAAACCATGTCTTTCTTGTCTTTGTACCACTTACAACCTGAAAGACTATGAGTTGAATTACTATATGTACTTATTTATATTAATTTTTTGGTACTGGCAGTTGAATGTTCTTTTGAATCTGTAAAGTACAGAGAAATGTCAGATGATATTTCCTGAGTGAATGACAAAGCAATATAATCTAATATTTTAAGTGTTGACTGAGTGTCATTGGTGCTAAGTATCTTGGATTTTTAAAGATGATGGTTCCTATGGACTTGAAAGATTTTGTAGAGGAGGTGGGACTCAGATTTTTTTCTTCCTTTTTTGGGGGGCTGGTGGTGGTGGTGGTTATTTTGAGACCGGCTCTCACTGTACAGTTCAGGTTAGCCTTGAGTTCACTTTGTAACCCAGGTTAGTCTTGAATTTGCAGTGATCCTTCTGCCTCAGCCTCCTGAGTGCTGGGATTACAAGTATGTGCCACCATCCCTGGTTTGGGACTCAAACTTTCTGAAGGAAATAGCTGTTCTGTAAAGCTGTTCTGTACTTGGAATGGGAAGTGTATTCCAGAGATGGGGAAGAGCTTGTGTAGCAGTGGGGAGCTACATTTAGAGCGTATTAAAAGACCAGTGAATGGGTAGCTGAGGTAAGGTAGAATAGTGTACGTGTGTGTATTATTCAGGGAAAAGGGGGGAAAGTTGTGCTTAAGGTTTTATTTGTCATATTATCTTTAGACAAAATCTTTTACTTCTGTATTTTTTAAAATTTAATTAAATTAATTTATTTTTTACCTGCAATTGTAACAAGGGAGGTAGAGCCAGATGTGATGGTGCACCTCTGTAACCTCAGCACTTGGGAGGGAGAGAGAGGAGGATTGCTATGAGTTCAAGGCCGGCCTGGGCTACATAGTGAGTTCAAGACCAAACTGAACTGTATAGTGAGACCCTGTCTTAAAAAACAAAACCAACAAATCCCAAAAAACCTCCTCCAAAACCAACCCAATATAACAAAACAACAACAACAAAATAATAAAATGGAACGACTCCTCCACTCAACAAAGGAGACAGACTTGAGACTTGATGAATCCGGTTCTAAAAACCATAATAGTTTTTTTTTTTTTTTTTTTAAGTCAGGCTGGTTTAACTTTGTTTTTAAATTTAATTTTAAAGAGAATAAAACCAAAGTAAAACAGAATAAAGGCAGTCAAAACTGTGAAAGTGATACAAGACTTCAGAACAACGTAATAGGAAATCACCAGTGGCTACCATATTGCCTAAGTTTTTTGTTTGTTTGTTTGTTTTTTGAGGCAGGGTTTCACTGTGCAGTTCAGGCTGGCCTTGAACTCTCAGCAGTCCTACCTCAACTTCCCAAATGCTGGGATTATAGCATGTGCTGGCCTTAATTTCATTTAGTAAGCAAGACTGTCTTTGGTTTCATAGATGAGAAAATAAGAAGTATTTTGGAGCTTTGGGGAGATTAAAAAATATTTCAAAATAAAGCCAGGCCTTGTGGCACACACCTGTAATCCCAGCCCTCTGGAAGCTGAGGGAAGAGGATCATTGTGAATTCCAAACCAGCCTGGGCTACAGAGTGAGCTCAAGGCCAGCCTTAACTGCATAGTGAAACCCTGTCTCAAAAAGACCAAAAGAAAAAAAAAAAAAAGAAAACAAAAATCAAAGTAAATAAGCCATGAATAGGTAGAACAGTTATTCACTAAGATTAAGATGAGGTGAATGAGAATGAAGTTGCAAGAGAGAAGTGAAGAAGATCTAAAAGGTTTCCCACTTAGGTGGGAGAAGTAGAAAGTAGTAAAAAATATTTAAGCTCTGGCATTAAATGCACTGAGGATGACATGTAGGATATTTGGACTAGCCCCCCTTTTTTTGGTTGTTTAATTTTCATTAGTACATGTTTACAGTACAAATGATTACATTCATCATAGGGAGTTAGTATCTAACACATCTTTATTTTGTTTGCAATTCCCCCTAATCCCTTGGTCTGGCTCATTATTTTTGGATGGGGTATGGGGTAAGTTTGGGTATGGGGTATGGTGGTGAAGTTAAAACCTAGTAGGAAAATAAATTCAATGTTGGCCATATGTAAGAGATGTAAGTGCTGCTAGAAGATACAAAGAATGAACTGGGTGAGGTAGTGGACACCTATGACCCCAGCACTCAAATGGATGAGGCAGGATTGCTGAGTTTGAGGCCAGCCTGGGGTGCATAGTGATTTCAGGGGCAGCCTGAACACAGTGAGACCCTGTCTCAAAAAAAAAGAAGATAAAAAGCAGAAAAGGAAGAGTGTGTGCAGAGAACGGCAGGGAAGGGGCAAGGGAGGGAATGGAGCTTATAGTGACCTTTTCTTTCTGTATCCCCTTCCCCCATCTTGGTGTGTAATGGCCGTTTCTCTTCTTTTCAATAGGATCTACCGCTACCAGTCTCATGACTATGCCTTCAGCAGTGTAGAGAAGTTGCTGCATGCTGTAGGAGGGGATGACTTCCTTGGACTGCTTAACCACACGCTTCGTGAAACCTTGCAGAAAGCAGGCTTCTCTGAGAAATTCCTCAATGAAATGGTTGCTCCTATCATGAAGGTCAATTATGGCCAGAGCATAGACCTCAGTGCTTTTGTAGGTGAGCCAGGGAAAGTACTCTTATGGACATTGGCTCAAAAAAGGATGTAGCTGATGATTCATTGGCTCTTGATTAGGCCAGAAGTTGGGGAAGGCTTTCTCCTAATCTCAGGCATTAGTAGCATTGTGTGTTGGTAGATGTACATTTTTTGCTGTCCTTAGCATCCATTTGTTCTCAGCTGGGCAAGATTTTGGCCAAAGGCTCATTTGGTGGTGTTTGGAGGCATTTTGAGCAAAAATAACTAGGAAAGGAGAGAGGGGAGAGGGCTGCTTACAAAGTCAGATTAAAACACATTTTTTCTCTTGCTAACAGGGGCAGTGTCAATGACTGGTGCTGATTCTGGCCTTTGGGCAGTAGAAGGTGGCAATAAGGTTGTTTGCTCACGGCTTCTTAAGGCTTCCAAAGGCAATCTTATATCTGGCTCAGTAATGTTTATAGAGGAGAAAACAAGGACCAAGTTGACAGGTGAGTTTGACTCTTTGTTCCTAATCACCCCTGTGGAAAATGATTGTGAAAAAAATCTTTCCTTTTGGAATCTCTCACTCACTTCCAAGATGAAGGAACATTATATTGCATATGTTGTGCCATGCAGAAATATTTTCAAATGTGCCCAAGTAGAGTGGTGTGTGACTCTGGATTCAAACGTAAAAATTCCACATTTTGTACTTATTGAAACTCTGAATAGGAAATTGTCCTTAGTGTAATAGTCATGAGGAATAGTTATCTTTTTTAAAATTTGCTTTTATTTTCTGCTTAATTTATTCTCATGCCATAAGTTTTTGTTTCTTCAGCTTCTCCCAGGATGTCTTTTTCTTCTGTGTACCTTCCTCCTCTGGGTTAGGAACAGTTTGCTCTTTTCAGTCAGGGTCATCTCAGTGTAGCAGCAGGGGCTTATGTATGGGTGAATCTGGCCATGAGCTCTGTAAGTACAGTGATGCATCTTGGGTGCTTTGTTCACGTAGATATGTTCAATGACCAGAGAATCTACATTTAAACCCTTAAATTTAGCTTTACTCTCTGTGTTTTTAGCATGTGCAGCAAAAATTCATCATTCTTTTGGAACATTAACTCTCTGGTCTGGGCTCACCTGCCAACTCCACCATTCTAACAATGGAATGGCACATGTATCTTCTTTAATATGACATCTTTCGCATACTGGTGGCCTTTTGGATATGCATACCCTTGATGGGCTGGATAGTTTCATGAGTGTTCTTAAAGTGAATATGAAGATTTAAACCTCTTTATTTGCATGATTTTGTGGCATTTTCTGAGTTAAAAGAATAGCAAACCATTTTTACAGGTCAGCTCAGGCAGCTTGTTTACAAGAAGAGAAAACAGTTATATATTTTGGTGTTTTTTTTTGTTTGTTTGTTTTTTGAGACAGGGTGTTGCTATGCAGTTCAGGCTGGCCTTGAGCTCACTTTGTAGCCCAGGCTGGCCTTGAACTTGTGTTAATCCTCCTGCCTCAGCTTCACGAATGCTGGGATTACAGGTGTGAACCACCATACCTGGCAAGAATTATTTTTAAAAAGTGTAAAATATAATGTTAGAAACACTAAAGCAATGTATACTTCCTTATTCCCTTAGGAAATCCCACAAAGATGTATGAAGTGGTCTATCAAACCGGATCTGAGACCCTTTCAGACTTCTATGACATCGTCTTGGTGGCCACTCCATTGAATCAGAAAATGGCCAATATAACCTTCCTCAACTTTGATCCTCCAATTGAGGAATTTGATCAATCCTACCAACAAATAGTGACAACTCTTATTAAGGGAGAATTGAATTCAACTGTGTTTAGCTCCAGGGCCAAAGATCAGTTTGGCCTCTCTACAGTGTTAGTCACTGATAATTCAGATTTGTTCATTAACAGTCTTTCAATTGTATCCCCTGTAAGAGAAGAGGAAAATCCTCTACCATCAACAGATGGAACATATGTTTGGAAGATGTTTTCCCCAGATGTTCTTAGTAAAAAGCAGATTATGAAGTACTTTCTGTCATATGACTATGCTGTGAAGAAGGTCTGGCATGCATATCCTTTGTATAAGCCCCCGCAGAAATGTCCCTCCATCATACTCCATGACCGGCTGTATTATGTCAACGGGATAGAGTTTGCTGCTAGTGCCATGGAAATGAGTGCCATTGCAGGTTACAACGCGGCTCTCCTTGCCTATCATCGCTGGAATGGGAATGCAGACATGATTGACCAAGACGGCCTGTATGAGAAACTTAAAACAGAGCTATGAAATAACACTATTCCTTTTTTTCCCTCCTGGTTCCCAGTGAGTATCACCGACAAAAATTACTGAATTTGAGCAGAGATGATTTTGAACCAGATGTTTTGCCATTATCATCATTTAATTAAGTAACCCTTATGGGTCATAAGCAAATGCAAGGTTCAATGGATAATTTGCATTTAGGACATCTCCAGAATTTCTTACCTGCTCTTTCAATATCCATGAGTCATGTTTCCCAAACTTGTCTCATCGTAGCAATCACCTGGAGCTTGTTGAAATACATGGATCGCTGTGTACATACCTGTAATCTCAGTACTCTGGAGGCTGAGGCAGGAGGATTGCTGAGAGTTCCAGGCCAGCCTGGGCTACATAGTGGGTTAAAGCCTGAACTACCTAGTGAAACCCTGTCTCAAAAACAACAAAACAAAAACAAATACAAAAAAACCAACATGTGGATTCTCAAGTTTTTCTTTTGAGACTGATTCAGTAGGTTTGGAGTGGAGCTCTGGATTTTAATCAAAACTATAGAGCTGTTCAAGATGAACTTTTTTTTTTTGGAAAAGTACATCTTTTTTTGGTACCGGGGATCGAACCCACAACCTTGCATTTGCCAGGCAGGTGCTTAAGCCACTGAGCTAAATCCCCAGTCCACAAGATGAACTCTTGAAGAATTTAAAGACATTTTAGGGACTGGCTCATTTGAGTTTCACATTTGGATATGATCCTTATTCAGACAGAAAAAACTGCTTCAAAAATTGATGTTTGGAGGCTGGCTTTCAGCAGTATGCACCCTTTTGACCTGAATGTACCTATGGTTAATCCTGGACTTTGACAATGTTATCCTTTGATTGCTTTGTCACTATTTTATTAGGGGCAAAATTCAGAAGTCTGATGAGTAAAATCTTAAGGTTTTATACAAAGATCTCTAGGAAAATGGAAAGTAGATATGGGCTAATGAATTAAGAAATTGACATTCTAATATTAAGCCTTCTCTTCAGGAGCTTTAAAATTTATTGATAGGCCCACACAAGCAGAGCCTGGGATTTAATGGGTTGAGGATATGAAGTTGGCATTATAGCTTTCTCAGCTGCCTAATGTGCAGCCAGTGTTAAGAGACTTGGATATGGGCGGTGGAGTGTCTGCAGGGGTTTTTAGTGCCTTAGAAGTCCTAAGAAACCCAAACCATTATCAAAGCAGATTTCACAAGGAACGAGTCTTCTCAGGGAGAACTTTCACGGTAATCTTTATAAGAAGCACTGACAGTCTTAATAGCAGAGGCAACTTCTTTAACTTGAGAGTAGTTGGCATTAGAACAGGACACCAAACTCAGTCAAATCCAGGATATGTTCAGAGTACTAAACACATCAGCTTCTGTAGCCTGCTAGGTTAGAGGGTGGTTGTTGAAATCTGAAATCAAGCTTGCCTGCACATTGGAATCAATTGAAGGACTCCGCTTCGCTTCTGCAGCCAAACTCAAGAAAGCCAGTTCTATGTTTGTTGCACAAAGGTCGTGATCGATTGTCATGACACTGGTACAAAGAACAAGTAAATCTTGTGAATTCTGACAGTAACTGCAACCAGGTCAACATGCACTGTCACTTAAAGATTGCTTCATCAGATTATGTCAGTAGCAACTTAAGGAAAATGGTGTGAGAGGACACTGACTCTTAAAAATTTCTTCCCTAGTCCAGTTGTGACTATTACATAATATACTGATAAAACTGCCAAGATATATTTGATATAAAGGCAGCAATTAAACTCATGGTTTATGAAAGGTTAGCTCTTTTCTAGTTTTAACAAGTGTGTGAAGAGGCATTTATATATATTTTCTCCTTTTGTGGTTTTAATGAGGACAATTTGTAGAGACTGTAATGCTGTTATATATACCACAGTAGTCCCTCTTATCTGAGGGGGGGTTCGTGGACCTCCAGTGGTTGGCTGAAACTGGACAGTACTGAACCCCATATACACTATGTTTCTTCCTGTACACACATACTCATGAGAAAGTTTAATTTATAAATTAGGCAGAGATTAACAGTATTTAACAAAAACTCTAACATACTGGGCTGGGGATTTAGCTCAGTGGCTTAAGCGCCTGCCTGGCAAGCACAAGGTCATGAGTTTGATCCCTGGTACCCCCCCAAAAAACAACAACAACAACAACAAAAAACAAAGAAAAACTCTAACATACTATAGAGTATTTAGTTTTTATGACTTCTGGCATTTTCTGTTAAATATTTTTAGACTGTGGTTGTTTTTTAACTGAAGCTATGAGAAGCCAAACTAGATAGGGAGGACTACTGTAAATATTGGTATATACTAAATGAAATGATTTACTTTCTACCATTTGTAGACTTGTTTTGCAATCGGATATATTTTTACTTATAAAAACTCCACTTAAAGTGTTGCTGGTCTTACATCAAACCTATTCTGATTTCCAATAGGGTATGTGAATTTTGCTTTCCTAAAATCAAAACAGGTTGAGTCATCAGACTAGGTATTTTCAATGAAACTACAGTATTAAAAATATTTTTTTTTAAAAAATGGGAAAAAAATATTAGCGCCTTCTACTCTAGGCATATTGGGGTAGTTTTACTGTAACTGCAACATTAAAGAACAATTTTATGAAAGGAAAAATACTTTCAAGGTTTGCTACTCTTAGAGGACTGGTCTCTTTTTACAGAAGAGACTGGTAACAGTGATGCAGGGGCTGAGTAGAAGCCAACTCTACTCCAGCCTAAATAAGTATGTATCTGAATTACTTGGAATGAATATGCAAACACTGCTGGGTCCCACCCTACGATTTGTTACTTAATAGAATAATAGTGGCACACAAAAACTTGCATTTTGGGCTGGGTATAGATACAGCTCATTGCCACAGTGCCTGGCCTGGTAAGCACACAGTCTCAAGTTTGGTTCCTGATACTAAAAAACAAACAAAACCCCCCAAACTTGCATTTCTATGAAGTTTCCAGGTGACGCTACTATTGTAGGAACCACAATTGGTTCCTAGACAACTTCTAAAATCATTTATGAAGATTTAAAGATGCTGAAGAATAGAAGAAAAATGTACTGGACTTAATATCAATTCTCCTTACTGTGATTAGCTTGATTTGTTTTATTGTGAACATTTTCTAGAAACACTATTGTTTTAAAAGAACCTTACAAGGTCACTTGTGTATACAACATTTTCCAGTTTTAAACTGATTCAGATTTGCAGGGTCTTGACAGATCACAAAAAGAATACATCTTTAGACATTGCTTAGAATGTTTGTTAGGGTGAGGCTCGTAACACAACCATGGTGTAATATATCTGTTATTTGAGCTGCTGAACCAAAAACAAAATCCATGAACTAGATGAACATACTGTTGCCTACATTTTCACTACTCAGTCACAATATGCTGTGTTTCTCTGAAACCCTGTTTCTAACTCTTTAAGTTTTTGAGTGATTGTGTTAACAATAAACAACTGTGTCATTACCTCGTTTTATTTGTTGCAGTACCTTTAAATATCAGTGTATAGTGAAATACTCCAAAATCTTACTTGATGCCACAAGTGGAAAATTCTACACATCCTCATGTAATTGGTCAGTCAAAATGCAGGCAGTGTATAAAATTTCAGGCCACATGGATAAGGTGTGTTTGTGGGTAAAACATGAATTTCACTTTTAGGACTTGGTTGCATGCCCAAAGTTATTTTGTGACAAGTATACAAATATTGTGAAATTTAAAATATTTCTGTTCCAAGGAATATTTCAATAAAGAATGGATAGCCTTAGAAAAGTCACAGATCAAAATGACTATTTCAGAAGAAATCCACTCAGGTTGTGTTTTTTTCCCCCCTTTCCAGTCCTGGGGAATCAAACTGAATTGCACTCTACTACTGAACCAAATACCCAGACCTTTTATTTATTTTCAGGTAGGGTCTTTTGTTAAATTGCCCAGGCTCAACTCCGATTTACTTTTTTGGGGGGAGGCAGGGTCTGTGTGTAGTTTGGGCTGGCCTTGAACTTGTGATCCTCCTACTTCAGCCTCAGGGATTACAAGTATGTGCCTGGTTGAACTAAAACTTTTTGCTCTCCACCAGTCTCCTGAGTGGTTTTTACAACATGCATCATACATGGTTTATAGGTTTTCTGTACAGTGGTGAAACATGGAGAAGATATATCCTTGCTATGTTTCACATTTAGGAAGATTCTTCCAATATATAAAGCCTCTTTTAATAACTTTGGAGACAGGGTTTCCTTTGTAGATTAGACTGGCCTCAAATTTGAGATCCTCCTGTCCCAGCTTCTGGAATGCTGGGATTACAGATGCGTTCTACCATGTCTGGCAGCATAAAACCTCTGAAATCAGTCTCACCAAGAAAACTGATTTTAGAAAGAGCTCATGTATTTGTGCATTCACAACATCTGAGGAGGCATTTTTGACTTAAAAGTTTATTTAACAAAAAACAGTACGAAAATGTGGATGACTCAGTTTTTAGTCACTGAAACTAGCGCTTTGAAGAGGACCATGGATTTCTCTGAAGTCATTGTTTAAACTCGTTCTAAGGCTTCCAACATAATGATACTATTTCCTCGTATTACCTAGGAAAAAGAAAATAGACATATCAATTTTTACACAATTTTCACCAAATCATGATTTAGTATTACATAAGCGTTTCTTTTCTTTCTTTTTTAAAAATCTTTTTAAGACAGGGTCTCACTATGCAGTTCAGACTGGCCTTGAACTCACAGCAATCCTCCTGCCTTAGTCTCCTGAGTGCTGAGATTATAGCAATGCACCACCATGTGTGGCTTTGCAAGGCTTTTTTCTAACCATATGGACACCAAATAAACAGTTTAATCACCACTTACTCCTTTCAAAGAGATACACATCTATGTTGAAGGCTAATAATTAACTTTATGAAATGCTGAGTCACTGTGACTTGTTTTGCCTTTTAAAAGGCAGGACTTATGAACATGCTCACCCAGACCTTGGCAGCTCTAAAAACTGATGGGAAAGCCGGGCGTGGTGGCTCTCCCTGTAATCTCAGTACTCCGGAGGCTGAGGCAGGAGGATCGTTGCAAGTTTGAGACCAGCCTGGGCTACAAACTGAGCTCTAGGCCAGCCTGAACTGCATAGCAAGACCCTGTCTCAAAAAGACAAAAACAAAACAAAAACAATAACAAAAAAACCCAAAAAACTGATGGGGAAAACAGGAACAGTAGAAATATGCCAGTTTAGGGGTGTAAGGTCATTTAGGGAATGAATTAAACCAGGATGGAAGTTGTAGAAAGCAGGCCATGACAACATTATAGTTGGGCCTAGGGAACTGGGTAGAATTTGATCAAACTGGCAAACTGTAGACAGAACTAAGTTGAAGACAAAGTATAAAGAAAGAATTTAATTTGAATGCAATGAAAAAGTCATAATGGGAAGTAGAAAGCAAAGGTAGCAGGGACCCCACCTTAGAAGGCTTTGAATGCCAATCTTAGTGTAGGGAGCATCATGAGATCAACAATTTGCTAGTTAAATGCTACATATGGGGAAAGGCAGTAACTCTCCTGGCAACAAAAAAAATCTAAGAGTTTCAATGAGATTGTACTTAGAGGTAAGAAAAGAATTATGAAAAAGAGCTTTAGGGGCCAGGGATTTAGCTCAATGGCATAAGTGCCTGCCTTGCAAGCGCATGGTCGTGAGTTCAATCCCCTGTACAAGAAAAGAAAAGAAAAGAAAAAAGAAAAGAAAGAAAAAGGGCCTTAGGAGCACAGTGCCTGGCTTGGTAGATAAGCTGTAAATGAAAACAAGCAAGGACACCTATGAAAATGCAAGCGAGATGGCTAGTATTGAGTCCACAAGGAGAAAACTAAGTGAACCTGGAAGGCACGGGGATTGGAAACTGCAGGTCCCTGATGAATTGTACATCACAATGATCTGGATAATGAAGGGTACAAGGGGGATGACAGGCAGTAATTTGAAATGTTTATTAGAAATAGAGGCATTCTGAATAAGACTCAAATGGAGCTATGCTTTTAGCCAACTACAGTTAAAGCAGTTAGAACTTGTTCTTTTCTCCCATTGCTGCAGGTAGCTTTAATTACACACACACACACACACACACACACACTGATTCTGTCTGACTGCAATGTAAATTCTAAGACAGCATGAGAATAAACTAGAAAAATCCAGATTAACTACACAAAGTAAAAAGTAACTGGCAGATCTGCATTGGGCAGATGGGCAGATTAAAAATGTGCAGTAGTTCTACTCTATATCTCCTGAATAAGAATCTGCAGATTAACAAGATATGCTGGAGATTTATATACATGTTAAGGTCTGAAAACTACAATCCTAGTAATGGTCTCTGTGTCTCTTACAGAATACTGTAAAGCTCCAAATGATTTCTAGCTGCTGAGTGTGGTGGCACAAGCCTGTAATTTCAGCACTTGGAAAGGTGAGATAGAAAGAATCTCTAGGAGTTCCAGGCCAGCCTGAACTATAAACTCAGTTCTTGCCCTGATTCTGGTCCCAAATGGAATCAAATTTCTGCACAAGGTCAGCATTGAACCTAACCACTGAATTTGATTTGGTTCTCAATCAACTCAAGTTTGTGAAGAGAATGGTGGAATCAAGTCCATGAACCAAGCAAGGTACCTCGGTATGTAGTGAGACCCTGTCAAACAAAAATAAATAAAAATGATTTCCAAAGTGATTTCAAGCCCTAGGACTTTACAGGCTTCTATAAAATTGTGATCTTACCTATAAGTTATGGGGATATTATGACAGCTACATGACTGTGTATGTTAAACTAAAAAGGAAATAAAAAGTCTTATTTTGCCTGTTACTTGCTTTTTTTTTTTTTTTTTTGGTACCAGGGATTGAACTCATGACCTTGTGCTTGCCAGGCAGGTGCTGTGCTATCCCGATCCATCATGTGCTTTTTATGGATAACTGAAATATTTTTTTGTGGGGGAGAGCTTGTGTGTTTTTATTAGCATGTGTGTAGTACATAATGTTTACAATTCTTGTGGCTAACTCCAATTTAATCTAAGAATTTCATACAAGGGAAGTTAATACATATTTCTAAAGAAAAATGAATCTGAGAGCAGTCTTATCTTCACTTACCACCATTCCAATATTGTTCTGTTGCCCACTAGTAGCCATCTCCACACATTCATCTATCACAAGATTCATAAAGGGATCAAATCCTCGCAATATGCCTTGAACATGCCTGCCACCATTTAATTTCACTATGAAAAAGGAAAAATGTTTTAATAAAACTGTCTTCTCAACTATCAACCATTCACTAGAAATCACATGGGATAAATAAAAAACACAGTTTACAGTGAAAATAGTTGCAGAGGCCAGTAAGGTGGGTTGTAAAAGAATTTACCAAAACATGGCTGGGTGTGGTGATGCATGCTTCTAACCCTTGTCTTCCCTCAGAAGGCTGAGGCAGGAGGGGGCCAGGCTGGGCTACATAGTGAGTTCAAATGAGTTGCAGTTTGAGTCCAGCATGAAGTACATAGCAAGGTGGTTTAAGATAGAAACAGGGTCAAAGGAAAGTTTAATAAGTATGTATGCAAGAGCTGGGGCAGTACTGTTTTTAAATGGAGAAGCACAGGCTTGAAGGGGGAAGTGGCCAAGACCCAAAGACAAGAAATGTTAGGGAGGATAAAGCAGTGTTCTTTATATCCTTTAGGCTGACAATGTATGTTATCCTTATGATAAAATATGATGCCAGGCATATCGAGTGGTATCAGCAGTCACATTTGTTATGGGAAGGAAAAAAATTTTTTTCCCGTTTTTCTGCACCAGGGATCAAACTCATAACCTTGTGTTAGCCAGGCAGGTGCTTGTGCCCTTGAGCTAAATCCCTGGCCCCTTTTCCTGTTTTTTTTGAGACAGGATCTCAATGTGTAGTTAAGGCTGACTTTGAACTCACTTTTTACCCAGGCTGGGCTTGAATTTGTGGCAATCCTGCCTCAGTCTCCCAAATGCTGGGATTACATGTATGCACCACCACACCCAGCCCTGCTGCAGGTTTGTGAAACAGCTCATTTTGAAGCAGAGTACAGTGTTACCCTGGTTCAGAAATTTAATTCTTTCCATGATTCTGGTTGTAAACTGAATTGGAGGAGAACCAAATCAAGTTTCCCCAGGTCAACATTGAACCTAACCTTTGAATTTGATCCGGCACTAGAACCATGAATTAAGAATTCAGTTTGTGACCAAGGTACCACTATAGGTGACTGGTATAAAGATGAACAGAGTAGCCAAATAGCGCCCAAAGCATCCTGTCTTGGTTGCTTAACACTTTACAACATTTACTTCCACATTTTATTTGTTTGGTTTGTCTTTTTCTTTTTTCCCCCTGGTACTGGGGATTGAACTCACAACCTTGTGCTTGCCAGGCAGGCACTTATGCTGCTGAGCTAAATCCCTAGCCCTGTTTGGTTTCTTGAGACTGAGTTTCACTATGTATTCAGGATGGCCTTGAACTCACCATGTAACCCAGTTGGTCTCAAATTCTCAGTGATCCTCCTGCCTCAGTCTCCTGAGTGTTAGGACTACAGGTGTGTGCCACCATACCTAGCACTTCAACATTTTAATTTATAAGCACCTTATAAAGTAGTATATACTTTATATATGAAAACGAGTTTTAAGTAATAGGACTCACGATTTCACAACTACTAACTATGGTAGAGCTAAGATTCAAACTAAAGGCTGCTTACTTCTCAATCCCTTGCTTTTAATCCCACTGTATTTCAAATAATGCATGAGTTAGATTTTTAAATTAGGTTAAACAAATCTGTTTTTTCTACATATTTCCAAGAAATAAGAATTAAATGCTCCCTGTCTAGGTCCTTTGTGGCTTGATTAAAGGAAAAAAGGGTGATAAACCTTCAAATATTATAGCATGGGAAACTTCTGTTAAATTTTCTTAAAGTGGGAGAAGGCCTATATGATCTTAAGTGTTGCTGGAAATTAGGTAAGGAAAGCTGTCTAGTTAGAATTTTGATAAACCTGCTTAATTAATGGATATGAATCAGAGATTGTGTGCTTTAAATTTTTATACAGTGATTCCAAATGTCACATACTGCCAAGATACAAGACAAAATAAACTTACAAGATAACTTCTTGTCCATAAATCTGGAAAGAAAAGAGAAAAAATTACACATCTGAAAATTTATACAATAGGAATATGGAATTTAAAATAGCAAAAATTTTGTATTGTAAAGAGAGGACAATGGAATACCTAAATTAAGACATTATACAAGCAATATAATTTGGGATGGGACAAGATAATAAAAACTTGATAGGTACTTAACTTCATATCTGAGATAGGAATTTGTTTAATATTAAAGCATTAGGCTTAAGTTTTCAGGATAGTTCTAAAACACATTTTAGCAAAGTACATATTTTGAAACTTTGGCCAAGTTGAATTAAACAAGACTATCCCATCTTAGTAGTATAAAATAAGCCAAACCAAATCATTAGGCCAAAAGCAAATCAATTTTTACCACTTTCAGTTATAGTTTAGAAAATACATTATTATTTTATTTTTTTTCTTTTTGTTGAGACAGGGTTTTGCCATGTTTAGGGTTGCCTTGAACTTACTATGTAGCCTAGGCTGGCCTTGAACTTGTAGTGACCCTCTTGCCTCAGACTCTTGAGTGCTAGGATTACAGGTGTGTGCTACTATGCTTGGCTAGAAAACTCAATTTTAATACATAGAATATCATGGGACAATTCAAAACAAATGTAATATAGGACCCAGTGGGGTCAGTGGCACACATCTGTAATCCCTAATATTTGGGAAGGTGAGGAAGGAAGATCACAATTTTGAGGCCCTGGATTTAGTACTCAATGCTGGGGGAAAAAAAAGACGACATAAGAGATGGGTATAGTGGTCCACGCGCCCAATCCCAACTACTTGGGGGGTTCAGGCAGAAAGAGCTCCTTATACACATGCAAAGTTCCAGTGTTATATGGTATAAAGATAGAACTACCCAGTAGACACGGAACAGACTAAGTTCAGTCAAGAAGTGTTTTAAGAGCCAAAGCTTCAAACTGGGTTTTATGTACAGGAAGGATATCCTCTGTTTGATGATACTGGGTCAACAGTAGTCTTTCCTGATTGGGACAATGAATGTTGTTACAGTTCTTATATCAGAACAACATACCACAGCACATTAAAAGTTAGCTTAATTATAGGACAGAAAAAATGTACTTATTTACAGAAAAATAGCATGGTATCCCGTTAGCAACATTTTATTTTATTTTTTGGCTTTTTGAGACATAGAGTCTTGCTATGCAGCTTAGGCGGTCTTGAGCTCACTCTGTAGCCAGGCTCCTGCCTCAGCCTCCCAAGTGCTGGGATTACAGGTGTGAGCCACCATGCCCGGCTCATGGTATTTATACATTGGTTAAAATTAATTTTCATTTTAAAAAGGTGCAAGAAAATGACATGGGCTATCTATGCAAGAGCACAAAGAAACTGCTACAAACACATTTCTATGGCTTAAGTGGTTTTTCGATTCCTTACATATATTACACATCTGCATTCCAGCCAGTTCAGTAACTCCTTATGAAAGTAACCCTCCAGCCATCTTACTCAGAACATGATGCTATTCAAGATGTTCACCAAAAGGTGGCATTGGAGCTCTTTTCAAAGAAGGAAGAATCTTGTTAAGGAGACCCGGGCCGGGAACTCAAATTAGTCAAATGGAGGCGCCTGGACGCCGACCGGACCGACATATGGCATCTACAGTAGCTTCAAACTCCAAAGCGTGGGCCCCTGGTCGGGATCCAGTAGGGCTCAGACTGGAAGGCTACGAGGTGAAGGAACCCAGATCTTTTGGCATTCACCGGCCAGACAAACAGAAGGGAAACGGAGAGACCTAAGGGACTCGGGGCACGTAGAGAAGCGACCCTTGGGCGAGGTTTCACACAAAACTTACTTTTTCAGCTCGGGAGGGTGAGCTTTGCTCATCTTGCCTAGTCCACCGGCTCAGATTCTTTCAAAAGGAATTTGCGGCCGCCTTTGCACGCCTGCGGTGGTTTAGGCGCCTTACGTCTGGCGTCACCACACGTCGCAAGCCAATCGCCGGTCTGCGATGGTTACCTTTCGCCTCGCGATACTTAGGGGAAGCCAGGGCTTGTGGGTAAGCCGCCAGTTTCCGGTTTCGTCACCAGCAAGTGGCCAGGAGGAGAGGTGGGACTTCCTCTGCTCCATTTATTTTATGTAAAATTGGGATAATGGTATAGCTCTGGGCAAAGCTGGCCTGTCCTTTGTAACAACCAAATTAATGACCTTTCTGCAGCAGAAAGTAAAGGGACTGGGCCTAGATCCAAGAATTTGAAGAACCCTAGAATGTAGTTCCAACCGACGATCCTACCATTCTTAATTCTTGTAAAATTGCTTCCAGGACTCCCACTTAATGTCCCATTATCCTTGTATATAAAATGTGAGGTGCAGTATATAAGTATTCTTCAGTATGAATACTGATTTTTCCAGTCAAGTGCATAAATGTAAGAAAGTGGGCTCCCACTTGTTTCTAGTTGTTATCCAAAAATAGGAAAATCCACAGATTATTGATTATTTAAATCAGAATGGAAAGATTTGATGACTGAAAGTAGGGGATGACTCTCCAAAATAAAATTCGTTACCAGTGTTCAATGTTGGCTAGATGCGTGGGCGTAATGGTGCAGGCTTGTAATTCTAGCACTCTGGGAGATTGAGGCAGGAGGATAGCAAATTTGAGCCCAACCTGGGCAATTTAGTTAGATCGTATCTCAGAGTTTAAAGCACTACACCAAACCACACAACATACTACACTACACCAAAGGGGGTGTGGGCTCGGGGATGTAGCTCAGCATGAAGGCCTTTGGCTCAATGCCCAGTACCATCAAAAAGAAAAAGATAATCTCTAGTTATCAGTGATAGCGACAAAATACATCATTTATTTTGTGTTTGTTGCTGAAGATCCCAGATGTTGCATTTTTCCCTAAAGGGGTCATATTTCTGACACTTGCTGCTTTTTATTTTTTTTTTCTATCGGTACGGGGGATCAAACTCAGGACTGCGTCTTGCAAGGCAGGTGCTTATGCCGCTGAGCTAAATCCCTAGACCATTTGCTGTGTTTTGTTGAAACTAAAACCTTGGATACCGAATTTCTTCTTAGCTTCATAGATGGTTTACTTTTTTCTTTTTCAAGACAGGGTCTTGTTATGTGTATGTAGTCTAGGCCTATTTAACCCAGGATCTTTTTGCCTCAGCCTCCCCAGTGCTGAGATTACAGGCAAGCATGACCATGCCCACTTGTGATGGTTTCTTTTGTCTGAGATGGAGTTTTGCTGGATAGTTATGGCTGGTCTTGAACTTACTAGCCCAGGCAGGCCTTGAACTCACAGTAATCCTCCTGCCTCAGCCTCCTAAGTGCTGGGATGACAAGTATGCATCACCATGCCCAGCTGACAGTTTCTTTTGTACATCAACGGACTGAAAGTCATAATACTGGATCCTCCTCTCAGTGCTCCCTATTTTAATAATCTAGTCCTGCATCTGAATTGTAACACATAATGAATTCCCACTGTTGTGGACATCTTCAGTTTATTTTAAACACAACAAGAGAAAAATACTGAGATAGTTATTCACTACCCAGACAAAAGAAAATACTATAGCGAGGACACAATTAAATTTTTTATTGTGAGACCAAACCACTAGGAAAATATATCACAGCCTTGATATAGCAACAGACAGGCTATATTACCATTTCAAGTAATAAATTGGTAAAAAGGTAACACATTCCTTATCCAAAATATAAGATGCCATGCTGGGGCAGGAACACTGCATTGTAAAGGCCCCAGGTAAAAATGGTATTTGGTAAAAGAAATCACAGCTCAACTTGCTTAATTTTTGACCTTCCTGTTGCCAAGGGATTATTTCACTAAGGAGGCTAAGAAAAACAATTCTGGGTTTAGGCTTTTATTGCATTCTGTTCTATAAAAACCAGTTTCTCCAAGTTCAGTAGTTCACAAATCAAACTAGCCAACAGTTCCTATTTCACTTAATCTTCAGGAGAAAAGTGACTGTAAGGTTGCACTGGTAACTGCAGCAAAAAGCCCAAGGGTCTATCAGCCAGTAAATGAAGCCCTGCTTTCCATGTAGTGTGTGACACTGACTCTCATTTTTGCAGTTGTCTCTAGATTGAACTGCAAGATAAGCACATCCATTTCTTGATGGCTAGAAAAGGACAGACACAAGGAGCCTTTCAGAGCCCTTACCCTCTCTCCCTCTCAACACATCTTAAATCCACTTCATGCCCTTGCATATAAAAAAACAAGCAAAATGAAATTATTCTCCACCACCCCCCCACTGGGTTTTGCTATGCAGTTCAGGTTGGCCTTGAACTCACAAGGTGGCCCAGGCTTGCCTCAGCCTCCCAAATGCTGGGATTACAGGCATATAAATTAGTTATCTGAACTTTTGTTTCATGGCTTAGAGAAAATAAGTGTGGTGGTACTCGTGGTAAATAGGTTGGCTATAGAGAGATCTCTCCTGCAACTCCGCCAGGTTATAGGCAGCTTGAAGGAACCTGCCAGTCTGCTACTACCTATGGATTAAGAACCTTGTAAGGTTCTTGATTGGTATGAGGAAGATCTCTACTGTCAGGATAAGGTCTTGCCACATGAAATTTAGGCTGTAAAACACTTTTTAATGCGATCTTTGACCCAAACTTTAGCACCAGTTTTTTACTTTTTCATTTCACTTTCCAGCATCCAAACAGAGGAACCAGGGTCCAGAAGCAAGTGAAATATGTCTTAAATGTGCTGTTATCCTTAAGTTTCTTCATTCATAAGTTTTACTGAAAAGACTGAGATTTCCTTTCTTTTTAAACAGATTCCATCCTCAGTCCCCATGACCACTGGCAAAGACTTTTTTTTATTTCCCAATAGACGAGAGGGACTCCTTCATCCTCTTGGTCATAGTTGGAATGAGGTTCATGTGGTCATCTACACACTTGGCCACACAACTGTCCAGCTGCCGTTTCACCTGAGGCTCCTTATTCCCTGCATCCATTGAATCTTTGGCTTTGTCATTGCAATGCATCGTGCACCGGGCCAGGCGGTCCTATGACAAGAAGGAAGGAAGAGAAAGCTGAGAACCTGGCCTCCATTTACTGGGTGCTGACTGTATGCCAGGTTTGGGCTACATGCTTGCAGTCTATTATCTTGTTCAGTTAAAGTGACCCAGACTGCAAGACTGTCTTGGCTTGGGGCTGGGGATGTAGCTCAGTGGCCCAGCGCCTGTCTGGCAAGCGGCAAGCATGAGGCTCTGGGTTCAATTCTTGGTACCAAAAAAAGAAAAAGAAAAAAAAAAAGATTGTCTTGGCTGATACAGAAGGTGGCCCTGGGACAGCTCACACAAACCATTACTAAGCAGGGAGGTGAGCAAATAAATTGTACAGGAGCCCTGTTGCTAGTGAGAGGTTACTGTTAGGCTTACAAACATCTTGATTCCTTTGTGCTGTTTTGCAGTACTGGGGACAGAATCCAGGGAGCGCTGAGCTACATTCCCAGCCATTTTTTATTTTGAAACAAGGTTTTGCTAAGTTTTCTCGGCCTGACCTCAAACTTGGGATCTTCCTGCATCAGCCTCCTGAGTAGTTGGGATTACAGGGCCACATCACCATACTCAGCCCTATCTTGATTCTTTAATGTCAGTCTTTGCTACAGAGAAACAATTTGATTCAAATACAATATATGTTGAGCACCTACTATGTATCAGTCTTCTAATGTTGTAAATATAGGAATAAGTAAAATGGATAAAGTACTTGCCCTCATGGGACTTACATTTCAGTGCAAGGATAAAATAAGTAACTGGAGATGTTGAGGATACAGCTGGATAGGTGAATCTTGAATTTAGGAATAAGGTCTGGTCCAGAGATATGAATGCAAAGTTGTTAGTGTATAGATGATATGTACAGCTATGAAGAGCCAAGACCAAGGACAGCGTGCACTCTCCAGATGTGGGAGAGTGGAAGAGCCAGCAAAGGAAATCAAAAAAAGACTGGCCAGCCAGGTGTGGCGGGGCATACCTGTGATCCTAGCACTCTGGGAGGTTAAGGCAAGAGGATTTAGGATTGAATTTGAGCCCAGGCTGAGCAGTGAGTGAGACAAAGCAAAACAAAACAAAACAAAACAAAACAAAACAAAACAAAACACAGCAGGGAGACTGTTTAGTATAAAGGCCTTGGGTTCAATCCCTAGTATGGAGGGGAAAAAAAAAGGGGCCAGAAAGGGAGCTGAAAGACCAGGTGTTGTGGTGGCAAAATGAAGAATAAAATTCAAGAAGATGCAGTCGGATTAAGATGAGGTGTCGTCATTAACCAATGGCCTGTGGAGGGGAACTCACAACTACAAGACCAGAAGGCACAGTGCAAGAGTGAAAGTCTGCCTGGAACACACTGCAAAGAGAATGGAAAGAGAAAGGGAAAAATAACCCAAGTACCAAATTTTCAAAGAACTCATCCACAAAATTTGATGTCAGAATAAAAACAAATCCTTTGGAGTTTCATAATCTTGGAGAAGCTTTTCCTTCATAATGGCAGTATATTCTGTACAGCAGAATGTAAAAAGATCGCATTTTTGGGATGATGTTTTCATGTGAACAGAATCTCAGGCTATGAAATTCAACAAAAGTGTACTTAGAGCAGTAATGGTGATCCTATGACAAGCATGTTACTTGTTTTTCATTTAAGACAAAAGATAATAATGCTTCAGCTGTTTTTTTCTAAACTAAAACCTCAGTATTCAGGTTTAATTGCAATGTTAACACTTTGAGATAAACAAGTGTTTTTTCTTTTTTTGGTACCGAGAATTGAACTCAGGATGTCATGCTTGCCTGGCAGGTGCTGTAACACTGGGCTGTATCTCTAGCCTCAATAAGTGGGTTTTGGATTGTAGTTTGGACAGTCAATCTCTAAAAGGTTCACCCAGAAAAAGGGAGTAAAATGAAGCTGTAGATACCTTACCTCTTGTTTCAGAGAGGGAAGAAGGGAGTTTTCTTAGCATGACTGGGGCATGTAAGCTAGGGATCATAAGCCAACAATAATGCTTCATGTAAATTGCTGTACCTCAGCAACACAGGAACTGCTCTCTGGTGTAGCAAGTAGGGACAGTCCTGGGGGTGGGTGGGTAAATCCACAAAACAATGGTAGGATCTTGCTATAATTTGTTCCTTTTCTTTGTGGTACTGGGGATGGAACCCAGGGCCTCTGCACTGAGCTACATCTCCAGTCCTTTTTATTTTGACATGCTCTTGCTAAGCCAAAGTTGCCCAGGATGGGTATGAATTTACCATCTTTTTGCCTTAGCAGACTGTTGGATTACAGACATGCTACCACACCCAGCTATCTTATTCCACTCTCCGGGTGATTCTGCTATTTTAAAAATGAACTAATATACATTTTAGGGAGTTTTATTTTAGTTTACTTTTGGTACTAGGAATTGAACTCAGTGTCTCATGCTTGCCAGGCAGATGCAGTGCCATTGGGCTATATATTAGGGTGTTTTTTAAAAAAATTCATTTTGTTCAAAGATAAAAAGGAGAAGGAGGAGGAGGAAAACTACAACAAAATTTCAAAGCATGTCGATTGGGGATAAAAATTAGGAAGTTTTAAACTATACACTAAATAAAGTATCTGGTGCTCAACATGACAAAATAACAACAAAAAAGGTATAAAGGCTGTTTTGCCCATGAACTACTTCCCTGGTAACTTGTTACTATTACACCATTGTTTCTGTGGGAGTATCAACTTAAACAGCACTCAACTTTCAGGACTTTTTCCAGAATCTCAAACACTGTGAAGACAGACTAGTTAGCCACAGGACTGTCACAAGTGTTAACAGAACCAAGACACTAAAGCCAAGAGTCCTGAACAAAAGGGGTGTCATCTCCCAGAGGAGGGCACTTCAAGGACTCGAGATCTCTGGCTGAAAGATTGCTCACCTGGAACTTTTCCAGCTCATTGGTCACCAAGGCCTGGGCCTGAGCTAGAGGTGCGTGGCAGCGCTCGATGCACTGGTGCACCTGCTGCATGGACGCCAGGTTATCCTCACAGCAGCTGGCACTGCACCGGAACATGAGGCCCTGGGAAGGAAGCAGGGCAGAGTCCGGTTAGGTAGGAGTCTCCAAGGACAAAGATGACCAAGGACTACAAGGGTGGGAGGCCACGTTTGTATCCGCATCTTCCTTTCCACTGTGAAATAGGCATTTTAAAACCACGACTGAGAAAATTATTCTCTGCGCCTACGAGTGTTTCAAGGTCTCCTTGCAGCTAGCTCACTAGAACCTGTTGCACCAATGACTGGGTGGAAGGGGCGGGCAGGGTGGGTCACATGAAGCCATGTTCTCAACACCAGGTACCAAGTTCGGACGCGGCAACCTGGTAATCTGCGTTCCAGCAGGACAGCCGATCCATTAATCAATGACTCTAGACTTGAGTTATGAAGGAAACCCATAATGGAGTGAAGTGGGGGACAGCACCAACATCTACAAAACATTTAGGAGGTCACCAGGAAAGATCCCACGGACCCAGAGTGCGGAAGGAGAAACCCGAGCCTCCCCGGCTCCGCGGCTGACAGGGCCCAGGACTCCAAAGGTGGGACTCCGCCCGCCCGCTACCTGCATCTTCCGGATGTTCTCTCTCTCCACACTCTTCACCATGGAGTCCACCGCCTCCTGCACCCGGAGCTGCTGCAGCTCCGCCATAGCGAGCCCGCGCTGCGCAACGCCGGCGCCCACATGGCTGCGGCGCAGCCCTGCCCCTCGCAGCCCGCCCTTTCCGCGCCCACGCCGCCCCCTGGCGGTCCAGATGAGCCACTACATGCTGGCGCCCAGAGAGGGGCCTCCCTCGCCTGAGTCCAGCTCCCCTGCTCCTGGTCGGTTCTGGGTTCTTGACTGCCTCTCTGGCTTCCTAGTTGCCTCCTCCTCTCCCCTCCCCTCCTTTGTGCCCTCTCTGTCCCTTCCTTAAAGTAATTAATGTATGTGCAACTCTAAACAATTTATTTAACTGAAATAGACCTCCCTTTATTTAACCGAAGTGACTTCCATTTATTTTGATACATCTTTTCGCCATGGTGATTTACAGGCTCTTCAAGCTAATATACATATTTCATAACTATTTGGCCATTTGGGTATACACTTACACAGTACCTCAGCAGTATCTTTCAGCAAGAAAAGCACCGGAGAGTAAAGACCTGACACAATTAACGAGGTAGAATGAAAATCTGCTCCAAATAATGTTTCTGAGGTAAAGGCTGCACACACCTGTTCAATTAAGAGAACCATCCTTACAACACAGGATGGTTTTTTATTTTTAAATAGGGCCTAGAACACTTAGCTGTCAATTAGGTGTTGAGTGGCAGAGCTACCTCTCCAGTTTATGCCGTGAATTCGTAGGGAATAAGTTCCAGCGACTCAGGCTCCTTCCTGTTGGTTCTCGCAAGTGTGCTTCTCTGGGGTGGGGCGGGGCAGGCCGGTGCTTCAGTTAAACCTAGTGTCTCTCCCTTTGGCTTCCTTCTTTTTTCTGGTCATTTTCTTTGACCCATTTCAGGAAGCTACTGAGAGTCTTTGAGTGTTTAATATGCTCAAATGCACATTAATCCTCGTGGCAAGTATCTTGCTCTTAACTTGCTTGTTTACAACCGTGCCAACAGCACCCTGGGTAACACTGTAGACTTCCGAATGCCATTTGTGTGGTGCTCCTTTTTCCATAGTACCCATTCCCTTATTGTCTACTGTTAGAGTACTCTGGCACAATAGAGAAGCAAAAAGTACAAAATGAATGGGTTTAGTGAGGTGAGGATGTGGAAAGGCGTACACAACCAATGGTGGTTGGGCTATCTCTTTCCACTGAGAGGCAGAGACCTCTGATTGAAGTGGTGCATGGGGCGGCATTGGTGACGTGTAAGGAACCCAATGGAATTCTGTGTGTGTGCAAACAGGAAGGAGAGTTGCGATTAGGGCTGAAGAAGAAGCAAGAAGCGGTGTTTCCGCTTTGGCCTTCCACCAGGTTAGACCACCACCACAACTGTACAGTAATTTATACTAGGGCAAGAACCTTTCATCTACAAAATATCATCCTTTTTTGGAGATTTGCATGTGTGTGGCCAAAGGAACAGCCCGATCTTTTCTTTTCTTTTTTTTTTTGGTACTGGGGATCAAGCTCACAACCTTGAACTTGCCAGGCAGGCCCTTATGCCACTGAGCTAAATCCCCAACCCCTAGGTGCACGTTTTCTAAAAGACCTAGAGAACATATACTGGCTTCCCATTCTTGTTCTTGTGTCTGGCTTCTTTCACTCAGTACAATGCATTTGAGATTGAGCCATGTTTTTTAGTTCTTTTTTCTTGTTAAATAGTATTCCATTGAATGAACATAATGACCTAGTCAGAGACCACCATGGGGACAGGACAAGTGCAGCCTTCACCTGTTACTCATGAAAAGCATGCTTTGTGTTTTCTTCTGAGGCGGTCAGGGACTTAAAAGCACTTTTTGCTAAAAATGGTGACTCTTCACTTAGACCTATGATGCTCAGTAGTAATTAACAGCAAAGCAAACCTGACCTTTACTTTGAAAAATTTGAGTCAAATCCCTTTTTGGATTTGCATACAGGCAAATTTAGGGAGGGCCTGTTTAAAAGATGGAAAAATAGTTGATTAGGCCTGGATTTAAGTAACTTATCTCATCATCCATCAAGACTGAGGACACCAAGATAAGGATTTACAAGGACATTCAGTTTCATGCAGAAGTCTCATTGCCCTAAACCTGTAGTCACCTTGGATTCCAGCAGTCTCACAAGACTGAGACCACCCCTCCAGGAAAGAATAATCATCTCATGGCAACTGATTTGCCCCTCTAGCCAACAGGATTCCCCCAGAGCTTCTTAAATAATGGTCAACCAGACCCCAGCCACACTGCACCCTACAAATGTACCTGCTCTTATTGCTGGGTCATTGTGATCTTCAAATCGGTGTCCTTGTCAGTTCTTCAGACTGAGGTCTTTTTCCTATTTTAGTCTTTATTAGTGGGACAGCTTGATTTTTGTCACAGCTCTGCCTCTCCTTTGTTTTCCCCAACTTTCCAATTTTTCTGTGAATTCATGTGGATCATCTTTAATTTCCACTATCACTAAAGTAACAACTTGCACTAACTGGTGACAGTATCACAACTTGCTTAGCCATCCATCCTCTGTTGGTGGGCATTTATGCCTTTTCCAGTTATTATGTTATAAATAAAGCAGTGGCTATGAACATCTTTGAATGAATCTTTGATAGATATGGATTTATTTATTTATTTATTTTTGGTACTGGGGATTGAACTCACGACCTCATGCTTGTGAGGCAGGCACTTAAGCCACTGAGCTAAATCCCCAGCCTGTAGATATGGATTTTTAAAAAATTCTTGGGTAAATACCCAGAAACAGAAATGTTGGGTCATGTTTATGCATATATTTCTGATAAAAATTTAGCCTCAAGGATAGTGTGGGAGCTAGAGATACTCACTCAACAGCAAAACAGGTAGAGTATATGCTTGCAACATGGAGCTATTTCTGAACCCCCAGAATAATTCTATCAGTATGCCCCGCCATCTTTACTATGCTATGCATTTGTTTGTCAAACACACATCAGGCACCATGCTAGGTAGGGGCTGCGCTGTAGAGGGAGGTTGGTGGAGAAGGGGAGGGGGTCAGTTGCAGGCAGTGTGGGAAGAGCTGTGCTGCAGACATCCCACATGGCTGGAAGCAAGCACACAGTGGTCTCAGGAAAGCCCTCTTAGAGGAGGTGAGGCTTCACCGAATCTTTGAATGAGCAGGCCATTGCTTGGCCCTTGAGAGTGTGAAGAGAGTGCCAGGCCAGGTGTGGGAGACTGCCTTGAAGCATTGGAAACTGCCTGGAGTCTGGTGGGCCAGTTCTGCAGGAATAGGACCCTGTTGGTGGCCTTCAAACAGTTACTGCCATGGGGCACTAGATGGCAGGGCAACTCTGGTGTGAGACTGGTAGGCAACCTGTCAACCCACAGCCATCACCCAGCCTTCCCTTTCCCTAGTGCTGGCAGCTACCCAAAACCACTGTTGGGGGCTAGGACTCTGGTCCACCTCAAGCCAGGTGACAGGCAGTGACACTGCCTGTTCCCTACTGGGCCAAGGGCTCAACACAGATTACCTCATTAAGCTCCTATAGCAATCCTCTGAGGTGGGTACTTTTCTTCCACTCAGACAAAAAACAGAGGCCTAGAAGTCAGTTGCCAGCTGTCACACATTCAGAAGCTGGTGGAGCCAGACTTTCCATGCTACTGAGCTGATGGTGACTGTACAAGTGGGAAATCTCTCTCACGACTGACTTACTGTGTGTGTCAATGTCCCCACGCTCCACAGAAACTTTCTTTCTTCTTACAGCACAATTTGAAATTCCTTACTTTCTCCCTCCTTTTCCTAAAAGGTCAGATTGAATTTTTCTAGCACCTTATATATATGAGCACCCAGTTAATTGCACCAAAATGAGTTCTAAAAATCTTTGAGTCAGATAGCCTTGTTAGCTTGTATATACAAAATGAATGATTCTTGGCTATAGTATCTCTTCAAGGTGGCCCAATATATGGTATAGGGTTTATTTTTATTTCTATTTTTTTCTTCTCCCCTTTTCCTACTTTTACTTGGCCCAAACTAACTCTTCAGGGCTTATCTTTAGTATAAGTGAGACTTTGCCACCATTAAAAAAACAAAATGAAACAAAACAAAACAAAAAACCAAAGTGAATGATTCTTCAGTATTTAGGAAGGTTTTTTATTTATTTATTTATTTTGAGTCAGACTCTTGCTGTGTAGCTCAGGCTGACCTGGACCTCTCAATCCTTTTGCTTCAACCTCTGAGTGCTGAGAATACAGGGGTAAGACAATATACTGACTATGAAAAAGGATTCCTGCTTTTCACTTAGCTCTGGAAATAAAATCTTTGTTAAAGAGGCTTTGACTTGCAGGTTATTTAGAAATGAATTTCTTTCCTTTCCTTTTTTTTTTTTTCCTCTCTTTTTTTGGTACTGGAGATTGAACTCACAACTTCGCGTTTGCCAAGCAGGCACTTACGCCACTGAGCCAAACACCCAGCCCCTTTTCTCATTTTCTGAGACAGGATCTTGCTATGTAGTTCAGGCTAGCCTTGAACTCACACCCCTGCCTCAGCCTCCCAAGGGCTGGGATTACAAGTGTGTACTGCCATGCTTGATTTGAACTTCTTAAGTTTCAAACATATGGGTAATTTTTAGGTAATTTTGGTGATTGCATTATGGTCAGAAAACTGACTTTGTGTAATTTAAGTCTTTTGATAGCGGAAACTCCTTTTATGGCACCAAAGACTTTTCTGACAGGCCCCTTTCTGCTCTGTGTGCTTCTCTGTCATAACTTTTCTTAATGTCCTGTATTGGCTTGTGACCATATCCATCAGTAGAACTTATATTACTTTTTTTTTTGGCTTATATTACCATTTTTTGGCTAGATTATACAGTCCTTGAGGACAGAGACCATAACTGTTCTTTTCATTGTTCTTCCCCTTTCCTTAGTGTCTGGCACATACCCTTCAGTGTGTTTGTTTGATAGATGAATAAATTAATTCCACTTTAAAATTAGCTAATGAGATTACTGAAGTATTTGGAAACTAGAGAAAAAGAACGACAAATAGATAAAAAAAATGTCAGCTGGGTACAGTGGCCCATGCCTATAATCCTAGCATCACAAATTTGAGGCCAGCTAGGGCAACACAGGAAGAATCTGTCTTTTTTTTTTTTAAAGTAATCCCATGGTATTACCCTACTTTTTTTTTTTTTTTTTGTGGTGTTGAGTATGAAACCCAGGGCCTTATGTAAGCTGGAGACGTGCTCTGTCACTACACTACATTCTTAACTATTTTAAGATTGGTTTACTGCTAGCATTTTGATCTTTCTTTCTTTTTTTTTTTTACATAACAAATACTGATTCTCATATATTGTCTGAAACCAAGAGGCTAGGGCTCACATAGTAGCTTCATGACTTGTTTTTAGTTGTTCTATCATTCCCAGGGGAGCATACCTATAAGACTGATTTATTTTGCTAAGTACTACGCTAATAAAATACACATACTTAGATATCTTGCTTTTATATCTATAAGGGTTTTTATGCCAATATGTCCAAATAAAGGAAAACAGCATGTAGCCAGTGATTAAAGTCAATCATAGAAAAATATGAATGTAAAGATTTGAGCAAGTCCTTGGACCAGAGTTGTTAGAGCTCTCAAATGGGTTAAGCACTCCAGGAGAAGGGGCACATGTGCCTTTTCTGAGCCCCAGGGAGGTGACTAGACTCCAGAGTGGTGATGGCTTCAAGATGAATCTAGGCTGAGAGGGCCTCAGTCATCCCCACAAGATCCTCCAGGGCTCAGTGTGACTGGGAGCTGTCTCACAAGACTGCAGAACCAGACAGGGCCTTGGACAGTTTGGGATTATCTCTTTACGTGGCCCAGAGGGAGTGACCCAGTGGTCTCCATGCAGCTGAGAGAAGCATAGAGCTTGGAAGCAGCTGAGAGAGGTAGACCTAGGAAAATTTGGTGGTTGGGAAGAGGGCTGACATTGCTTGTGTGCTCTGGTCTCCTTTGTGTGGTGGAGATGATCTTGGACAACTTGCTGAGGGGCTCCTAGAAACACAGATCAAAATCAAGTTTCTCACCAAGTGTGGTAATGCATGCTGTAATCCCAGCACTTGGGAGGCTGAGGCAGAAAGATTGTTGTGAGTTTGAGGCCAGCCTGTGCTACATAGTGAGTTCAAGGCCAGCCTGAACTGCATAGTGAAAACCAAACACCAGCGAACACCAGCAGCAGCAACAAACAAGCCTCTCATGGGGAAATAACTTTAGCTAGAATCATAGACAGAAGAGAGCCATGTAGATTAACTGGTTAAGACATGGCCGGAAGTTGTTCCCAACTCTCTGGATTCCCCAGCTAGAGGGCTGTGGCTGAGACCACTATTTTTATCTCTCCTAGATTCAGTTTCCTCATTTGAAAAAAATAAGGCAAGTCCATAGTCATTAACTAGTCTCAGGAAAGTAAAAACAGTACTTTTAGATTCTTGGAAGAAATTCAATGCAAAGGGTTATTATTATGAGTGAAACTATTGATCATATAAGTCACTGATCCCTGGAAAGAATAACTGGGTAAAACATGGAGAATTTTGTTTTTATCTATGAGAAGCCCAAGAAGATGTTGAGAACTTTCCACCCAAAGTAGCTCCTTTTCTTTTCTCACCTGCCAACAGCCCCAGGGGGCAGAGAGCAAACCTTCCTTAGGGACACCGAGAGCTCAGTGCTAAAGGGATAGTGCAGATGGATGGAAAGCCTGAGGCTTTTGAAATGTCCCTTGGTTCAATTTCCTTTATTATTCTTACCTCATCATGGTATAGCAGAAGTGCCCCCGCCCACTTAAGTCACTTGAGTGACAGTTCCTGTTGCAGTTCCAGATGCTTCTGTTTCTCAGAAATGATTAGCCACTGTGATGTACAGCTGGTCACTATGATGCATATTATAAGAACCAATGAAACACAACCAGGTACTCTACCTCTGTATCTCCCTTTTGCAACCCCATAAAAACTTCTCTGCCTGGGCCTTTGAGGCCTGACATTTTTTATAAGAATTGATTTCTTATCAGTGCCTGTCTGACATTAAATAAATCTGCCTTCAATTCCTGGGTGTTGTTTCAGTGTTTCTGCTTGCCATTTCATCTGGTGCATTGGTCTGGAAGACCACTGTGCTGATGTCTTTTGTCACCAGTCATGTCCTCTTGGATGGAGCAAGAACCTCTCTAGATCCTGACAGGAAGGCAAGCCCTTGAGATTTCTCAAGTCCCCTCAGAGGTCTGGAGAAAGAGTCTTAGCTCCCCATTGAGTGGCTCACATCAGATCCAAAAGGGCAGAGAATCTGGTCATCAGACAAAGCAAGACCCCAGAGGTAATCCAGTTAGTCTGTCAGTCCTGCTCAGCTTAAGCAGAAGGGAGTCTGATCAACTCTTGTTAGGGTTGGAATGTTTACCCTGTGAGTGCCTGTTGAATGAATACATGAGTGAGTGGAATGGACAGTGTAAGCAATAGGTTGCTTTGTCTGTACATTAGGACTGGGAAGTATTGGTCATGGTGTCTGATGGGGCCTCCATCTGTAGTTTTGGAGTGATCAACATATGGCATAATGGAGGCCTCACATCCTCTGTTGCTAAGTTGTGCCTAAGTTCCCTCAAGGGGCATGACCAGGCAGGCATCTGAATGGTCTCTCTCTGAGGAGCATCCACCCTTTGTCTATTGTATGATTGTTCAGGGGTATATGACATACATGTAGGGAGCTGGACATGGGAATTAATTAGTCCAAATCCATAGTCCTTGATGGAGTTAAAATGAAATCAAACTGCTATTTACTGCCTTTGAAGAAAAAAGAGATCCATTCTTCCTGATAATTTTGCTTTGTCACCTGTGTTGGCTGCCATGGTTGCTGCCAACACCTATAGTTTCACTTCTCTCCCAACTTGCCTAATTCTAACTAATTAAACCAGCTTCAGGTAGCCATTGCCTGCATTTGGTCATAGAAGTCTTCCCTCTGGAGTCTTCTGCTTTCTATCTTGGTCAGATGGTATCATCTAACACCCATTTGAGATGACTGTCAGCAATTCCTTCTGACTCTCTTAAAACTGGATTGTCAGCTCTGACAAATGGCTTACTATGGCCTTTCCCACAGGTCATCTCACCTAAACAAAGCAACCCAGTCAAGCACTTCTCAAAGGTGGCAAAGAAGGAAGCAAAAAGCCCATCAACTACTGTTACCTAGAAACCTAATATGATAGATGACCATACCCTCTGGCTAAAGATGAAGGCCTTGGACACACACACACACAAAGTCCCTTCAGATTAAAAGACTGCTCGAAAGCTTCAACTTGGATCAGATGACAACCCCACCATGGCAACTGACCTAAGGGGGCTCATCAGATCTCACAGCCCAAGACTGATGGTAGACTCTATACCTTAGCAACTGATGTTTTCTGTAAACAGTTTAGACACTGGAAAGACCAATACTCCATCTGTCTGTGAGACACAAAGAAACCTGACTACATAGGCCCACCTAAAACTGCACCTCTCCTTTTCCTATTGGACCTGGATGGATAGGACAGACTGAGCTCAACTGGGCCCTGAGAGCTTGTGGTCATTGCAAAAGTCAGGAATAAGCCTGTGACCTTTCTGGGAGACAATGGAACAGAACTTTCTGCCTTCAAAAGTTCCCTCTGTCAAAAAGTTACCATTACCAGTGTAATTGGGACTATTGCTTCTTATCTCTTCTGCAAGGCATTGACTTGCATCCTTGGAGGACAGCTCACCAAACAAGTTCCTGTCACCAAGCCAGTCAACATCACTTTCACTGAACCCTGCATTCTCCCTGAAAGGAAGATGATCCTGTATTGGCCTAAGACCTATAAGTACAATCCTGAAATCTTGAAAACTGTCCTTCCAGAGGTATGGGCCAAAGACTTGCCTCTGGGCCTGTGACCCCCATTGCTGTCAGACAATGTCCTATGTCATGGAAAAAATGTTCCTCTTCTCCTGGTAAGCCATGCCATTGACAATACAGCCATAACCTTGCACTCTGCAGTTCCTGACTCTTACACTATTTTTGGAATGTTACCTGCAGATGCCACATGGTTCTTATGCCTAGATTTAAAATATGCATTCCTCTGCTTGTGAGTTGCTCCCATAAACACCTTCAACTGGGAAAGTCCTGAGACAAGATGGACCTCAATTGGACTCAATTGTCACAGGGGTTAAGAACTCTCCCACTATTTTCAGGAAGCTCTAACAACCGATTCAAACAAGCCACCAGCACCTTTTCTTTGAGACATCCTGATTCTCTGTTCCTTCCAGCTCCATCATGGTCCCTTGAGAAAGAAAAAAATGAGCCTTCAAAACCACAAAATGCAACTATAGGTTGTCAAACTGCTAAAATATACCTTTCCTGTGTGTATAGCAAGTTCAGGATTTCTAATATGTCAATGCCACTGTGATTGCTCTCTATATATGTTGCCTCAGTCCTCTGCCACCCACAGCCTGCAGGTACACCTTCCTGGATTCAAAGAATGCCTTCTTCTGCCTTTGATTGGCTCCTGTCAGCTAGCCTCTCTTTGATTAATGACACCCTAACTGCCTCTGGAAGGGCAAAAATGACACTTCAATATCTGGCAGAAATAGCTATAAGGTATAAAGATGCTTACTGAGACTGTCAGCCCCTGGGATAACCTAGTGGCCTACCTGTGCAGTAGTCACTAAGGGCTACCTCTCTGCTTTGCCTCTGTGCTCTAATAGCTACTGTCCTTCTGATCAAGAAAACTGCTTAGAACAAATAAACCACTCAAACCTGCCATGTACTTGTCCACCAAGCTGGGTCCACTAGACCATAACTTCCTGGAACTGACTGATGAACTGTTCTTGAGCTTACCAGACTTAAAAATGACCCCCTGATAGATGCTGAGTACACCCCATTTATGGATGGAAATAGCTCTTTTAGAAAAGGAGTCTGACAAGCTAGATATGCTGTAGTCACCTTGGACAAAGTTATTTTGGCCAAGATATTCCCCTACCCAAGCTGAGAGGGCAACAAAAGTTTTTAGGGTCCTGTTGTGGAAAATTATCCCTAGAAGTGGCCTATTCTTGATCATTGGCAGTGATAATGGGCCTGCACTTGTAGCAGGCAAAACTGGCAGAACTATACAACATATTGGCCACAAAACTCTAAAAAGGTTAAAAGAATAAAACATAACCCTAAAGGAACAGCTTGTAACCAGTTCCATAAAGTTTAGCTAAAAGACCAGCTATACCTGTAGACACCCTATGCATGCACATATAACCCAGGTGCATATTAACTACCTCTACAAGTTTCAGAAATCCAGCTTTAGATCCACCACTCCAGAGTTAGAAGAGCCTATCCAGATGATTGCTGAAGAATTTACCTGGACTAGAAAACTCCTCTGAAGCACACTCTGAAGCATACCCTGCTCTGGTCTCTCCAGATGCTGATCAGTCCATGCACAACTGAAGCCTGAGGCCACTGTTAACAGGATTGCTCTATACCTCAATACATTATTCCCCTTGATTTTTGTGCCTTTTCAGGGTGCTTAACCTAGGCCTTGCTTTCATTTAAAATAGAAAACAATAGTAAGTCTCTTCCCCTTATTCTACAATTGACCAAGGTTTGATGAGTGTTCAGAGTGCACTGGACATGCTCCAGGGTCAAACTGACTCTCCTGCCAGAGTAATATTAAAACATGTCTCTTTCTAAAAGCAACTTATGGAGAGATCCTATAATAAGGTAACACTTTCCAATCTTGGGGACCTTAGTTAGGACTTATCCTAGGACTACTGACAGCCCTAATATTACTAGGCCTTGTCTCAGGAGATCACATGTAATGTACCCAGCAAAGATTTGCCTGAGAAGCTAAAAGATGGGGGAAATGTAGCAGAAAACTCTTCTCTCCTAGTCATTATACTTCAGTTGTGCAGGTGACAGTTCCTGTTCCAGTTCTGGTTGCTTCTGTTTCTTAGAAATGGTCACTGTGATATGTAGCTGGTCACTATGATGCATATTGTAAGAATCAATGAAGAGGGTTGGGGATTTAGCTCAGCGGCTCAAGATCTTGCCTGGTAAGTTTGAGGTTGTGAGTTTGATTTCCAGTATCAATAAAATAAAATAAAACTAAAAAAAAACCCAATGAAAGACAGCCAAGTACTCTACCTCTATACTTCCCCCTGCAACCCCATAAAAACCTCTCTCTATGGGCCTTTGAGGCCTGCCATTTTTATAAGAATTGGTTCCTTTTCTGACATTAAATAAATCTATCTCCAAATTCTGGATGTTGTTTCGGGGTTTATGCTTGCTGTTGCCATGGCATGAATTTTTTTGAAGGGTGGGACCTAGAGCTGGATCTAAACTGGGAGCTAAGTGGAGTCTTACTTTTCTTAGCTGGTATTCTAGCTTCAATGATAGTAGTGGTAACATCAGTTTATTTATAGTAGTGGTAGCATCAATTCCTTATGATAAATATCCTGGGTGTGTTAAAATGGGATCTCTAATCCTCTGTATAGCTTTGTGGATATTATGGTTATCCTTCTGACAAGGGAGTGTCAAACAAAAACCAATGCAGCCTTAGTAAAGAGTCACTGTGTTTCTGGAAGTTATTGCAGTAGGGAGAAAGAATGTTATAATAAGAGGCTGAGGGGCCTGGGATATAGCTCAGTGGCAACACCTGCCTGGCAAGTGAGGGTCCTGAGCTCAATTCCTGGTATGCATCCCCCCCTCCAAAAAGAGGAGGGAGACTCTTGCAATATGGTGCAATAAAGGGAGGAGGCAGCTATAGTAGGGAGCCCCCTGTGACCATAAGATCTGCAAAGGCATCAAGAGTTAGAGTTCTCAGTTATGGACAAGTAAACAAAGCAAGAAAGAATCATGGTTGAGGAAGTGGGGTAAAGGATGAAATGAGCAATGGAGAGTAGGCTGGAGAATTTTGTCTGGGAGAGATCATTAAGGGGGCAGTCTGCTGGCTCAAACTGGTAACAGATCAGAGTTAGGGGCCTAGAGAAAGGAGAAAAGCTTAAAAAAAAAAAGAGTAGATAACAAAGTAACAAAATACCTCCAAAAAAACTCCCAACTCTGCCAAAGCTGATCCATGGAGCATGGATGAGAGAAACTTAAAAACAAAGCAACGGAATAATATAACAATAACAAAAAGGGTCAGTAAGGTACTGAGCAACCTGAAACAGGATATAACTAAACAGATAATGACTTAAAAATCAAAAGGAGGAAAAGAAAGTGCTCTAAAGGATATAACTGCATTTATGTTTAAATGTGCAGGATTGATAACGATGTTGCTAAATTTTTATTGGGTTATTGAACAGAACTGTTTGCAGCCTCACTGTTCGAATGTCCACTTGGTATGCTTTAGTTTTGTAACTTGAACAACTATGTCTAAGAAGACAATATGTAATTTATCAAGTAGTGATTTCCTACTGTTTATTTTTTTTCCGAAATTCTGTATTGTTTCTATCCCTTTTTCTGTTTTGCTTTTTTCCCTCTTTAAATAAAATTTAAAAAAAAGAAAGGAGAAAAGCTCAAACTGAAGCTTGTATAATGAACCCCTTGTTCTGATTGATCCATGGGGGCAAGCAGTTCAGGTTATCATTTATTTATTTGAGTATTGAACCCAGGACAAGTGTTCACATATACTAGGCAAGTGTTCTATCACTAAGCTATTCCTTCAGCCCCTGTTATTATATCTTAATTTTACCAATTTAACTATATATTTGTTTTCTTCTGATTTCTTTATGTAAGTAAATTTTTCCTGCTTTCTTAATGAAGTATCTCTTTCAGTTTTTCTCTGGGACAGCACTTTCATCTTCTCCCTCAAGATCTACTTTTCAAACTGTGACTCACAAGACATTAGTCCATGTAGGTGACTGCAATATACTTTAAAAAACATTAGTCCATTTAGGTCACTGCAACTATACTTTAAAAAACAAAATAGAATAGATTTGACAATATAGAAAATATTGAAATAGTATATGGTGCATAGTGAGGGTTAAAAGATACTTTTGTGAAAACTTTTATGTGCATGTAAGTGTGTAATAGATGTGGAAAGGTGTAAATGTAAAATTATTATCTCTTACTGTGGATAATAGTTAAAAGAGCTTGGAAAGCCTGGGCTGAGGGACATATTGTATGGGTCACAGACATGGTTCTATGGATACTCTGGTATACAGATTCCAACTTGGGCTGAGAAGCCAACACTTCTGTGTTCTTAGCCTACCTCTGACAATCTGACTTTCGGCTAAGTCAATGACAGAGGAACTCCTCCTTTCTTTTCTTTTCTTCTCCCTCCTATGAATTGTGGACAATATTATTAACTCTCAGGGGTGTGGTGGCAGGCCATGAATTAGTGCTCCTGAGGTAGGAAGTAAATAATTATTATTGTTGTTGAGAATTCTGTATTTCTCTCTCTCTCCCTCTTATTACTTTGGTTGTCATAGTGTAAACAACAATGGTGGTAATGATACTCTCTGGTAGAACCTACTGAGGAGCAGTCTCTGGGAGCTGAGGAGCTAAGGAGCCCCAGTAAGGAAGGCCTCTTGGCAATAATGTTCAGTTTACCTGGAGGAGGAGACTGAGCCTGTCACACACACTTTTAACTCACCGGGCTGTGCTTCTCATTACAATGAAGGCCCATTTAGAGGACTCCGATTGAAGTCCTCAAATCTGCATAGGTCTTAGCTCTTCATTTTGGCAGAACTAAGTTTCTTTATGTGAAAATGGACAGAATTGGATTAATCTATCTATTTAGTTCTTATCAACAGTATTCCCTACAACACCCTTTACCAGAGAGACTGAAAGTCTTTTGCTAATTGAGAAGCATACCTGGCAGTCAAATTTTGAAGAGTTAGAGGGGAGGAGAGATCTGTTCTGAGGCTGTTAGATAAGTTTCCATTACTGTGACAAATACCTGAGATAATCAACAAAAATGAGGAAAGATTTTGCCTTACAGTTTTGGAGGGTGCAATCCACAATCAGTTGGCTACATTATATTTGGGCCTGTGGTGAGACAGCACATCATGGTGGAGAGCACTTGGCAGAGGAAGCTGTTCACCTTAGAGAATCTAGGCAACAAAGGGGTTTGTGTTCCAATGTCCTCTTCAAGGGTGTGTCCCAGTGACCTAATTCTCATATTCAGCCTACCTCTCAATGATTTATGGATGAGTGACCAAGCCCTTAACATGTGAATCTTTGGGAGACACTGGTCCAAACTTTAGCAGAAGCTTTTTCATGACTGTGTGAAGGTAGTGAGAGTCCAGAGGTACTACCAAAATAGTGGATGTTTAGAGGGCTAAATGAGGAAAATGGGCTCCTGAGAGGACCAGAGACTAGATAAGGGGTTTTACAAGGAAAAGTTGCCAGGGACTTATTTCATCAACTGTAAATATTGAATACTTAATCTGTTGTAAACATCATGCAGATATTAAAAATGCAACCACATTCAATGAGAATGATACAAATGGACTGGATGTAGTTTTCCTTGGTGACATTAGACTGTTGGTGGCATTTCACATAAAGTGTAGACAGCTCACATCTGACAGGGCAGACATAGGTGGCTGATATCCCATTTTGGACTGCTGTGGGTCATTTGGTTCTAGAGAAATAGAACAATTCTAACTTTTAGGTACATTTTAGGACAAGATAGCTACATTTACTTGTCATTAAGTCACCTTCACTTAGTGGGGCATTAGTGAGGTGATGGTGGGCTGGGAGGAGAGAGTTGTCAGGTGGTCTATGCTGAGATGGGTGACAAGCTGCAGGGAGTGAGAAAAGCAGTCATCCTACCAGCAGCACTGCTGGTCACTAGGGCTTCTTCTAGCCCTTTTAGCCACAGTTTAAGATTCCTGGTCAGGAATGGAAGAGAGGCAGGACCAGCAAGTTTCAGTTAAATTCTTAGCAGATTTGCTGGGAGGTGGGGATGAGATAATGTCCGACAATGACCAGAAGGAAAATCAGCATGATTTTTGTCTCTTCTCTGCTGGGGGCATGAAGACTACCTAGCAGAGGGCTAGGAAACACATTCTTAATGGAGACACAGAAGAGTGAAAGAAAATGTCCTTTGTCTACCTGTACCAGAGGAGTCCCTGCAGGGGAGAATTTCAATCTACTCAGAGAGGAACTGTGTTTCTCACAGGAGTAAGGCATGGGTGTGTGTGTGTGTGTGTGTGTGTGTGTGTGTGTGAAGGCTGGGTTTCTCCATCATTTGCACATGGGAACACTAAAGCTAAAATGTGTTTGATGATCAGATACAAAACATACAAGCTATGGTATCCAGAGAGCCACAAAGGCATGGGCTGTGTATGTGAGAAGTGTGGTGGCTGAGGGAAAAGGAAGGGATCAGCCAGAAGGCAGCCAAAAAATTGCCTGCACATAAGTCTCAAGTGTATCTCAGCACCAGATTCCTCTTGTCTTCCTGTCTCCCACTGCTCCTGCACCGGAGCTGTCATTCCTGATGGCTCTGAGGGCCACATGAGGATGGACCTCATGTGGACTGTGGGAATACTAGAAGACCAACTGAGGAAGAAGAGCAAAGGCTATTTACTTTGAACTTGCTTGGGAAAAAGTTAATTACCATTGCCTGAATTTTAGCTGAGACTCAATTGGGATGCTTCACATTGGAAAAAAGAGAGATGGGAGTGGTGACACACATCTGCAGTCCCTGCAGTCTAGGAGCTGAAGCAGGAGAATTACAGATTTGAGCAAAGCCCAGACAATTTAGCAACCCAATGAGATTCTATCTCAAAAGAGAAAAAGGGCTGGGATCTGGGTTTAATCCCTAATCATGGAAAAAAAAAGAGAGAGAGAGAGAAACAAAGAAAATAAAAAAAGAGAGGCATCAGGCCTATCCTGATTGGAGGCTGTTGGCCTGGGCAAGCTGTAAGTGGCTAACGAGGAACAAGCCTATGTAATTCATTGAGGGTACATATTTGACTTTCTCCAGTTGGTTCTAATTTGGAAGTAGAGACAGGAATTAGGGGTGCTGTCAGCTATTATTTAAGTCCTCACCATTTTGAGAAGATTGTTACAGATGTTATTGTTTAGCTTTCTGAATTGTTGAGGTAGTAATTTGGCCTCCTGCAAGTCTGACAGAACAGACAGGCTTCTTGGATTGTTTATTGTAGATAAGGGGTTGGTTTCCTGGGCAGGTTGCTGCAGGTTGTAGGCCAAAGTTCTGTTCTTAAATATGTGCTAGCCATTGTATATCCAGGCTCTTGGGTTTGTCCTGACAACATACAGCAAGGATCTCCAGGGCGTGCCTCCTTCCAGGGAGTCAGTGTTTGCCTCTGGAGAGCATGAGGACTCTCGGGGGCTCTTAGGCCTGTGGTAGTGTTCTCCTCAGCTTGTGTGGTGTGGACAAGGACCTGGGAAGGTGGCTTGGCAGAACAGAGCACAGCCAGATCAAGCACAGTTGGTCCTGTTCCAACTGCTTAAAGGAGGAGTTTGACACATGTTGGGGAAGTCACAGGGACAGCAAGTTCTTTGTTCTGCTGAACATTGGGCACTTCCAAGGAGAACTTGAGCTCTTGTGCCTTTGAAACAGGGCTCTTTGGGGCTAATGATGTGACTGTGCCAAGGAGAAGATGGAAGGATGGAAGCCGGTAGGAAGCATTGTTCCTTTTACTTAGACCTGTTTGTGTTTCAAGGCCCAGTGTGAGTCCCACCTCCCTGCAGGCCTCCTTGTAAGGTTCCCACTTGTGAGCGGCTGTCATACTTCTCTGAATTTCTGCAGCACTCGTTGGCATAACCTTTCCCCCAGCTCCTTATCCCAGTCAGCTTTGCAGAGTTATCTGACTGTGAACTCAGAGCATAAATCACATTTCATTTTTCCTTTTTCTGAAACCTAGAAAAGTCCTGCACATAGCTAGACAGCTAACTTCATGAAGGAGCAATAGAAAGGACATCTTCTCCTTCTCTTTTCCCTCTTCTTCCTTCCTCTTCCTTTCTTCTCTTCCTTCTCCTCCACTTTCTCTCGTCTTCCTCTACTCCTCTTCCTTCTCTTCTTTTTTTTTTTTTTACCTTCTGCTCCTGCCCTTCCTCTCCTCCTCCCTCTTCTTTTCTTTCCTCCTCCTCCTCTTCTTGTTTTCTTTTTTATGGGGAGGGGAGAGATAACATTTATTGATGAGCTTTTTTTTTTTTTTTTAATTGATGAGCTTGTTAAGAAAGGGGTGCTGCACACTGGAAGCCTTCAGGAATGCAAGGCCCTCGGCTTGTGGCTTGTGCCTGGGACCCCGATTAGCGATCAGGGACCTGGCGCTTCTCACCACCACGTCTTCCAATTCGTCAGCCTGGAGCTTGGTGAAGCCCTGCTTCCCGGAGATGTGGATCTTCTGGCGGTCCCGGAGCTTGAACTTGGCCCTGCGGAGGGCCTCGCTCGCATGCTCCTTGTTTTGCACCTTGTTGCTGACCGACACGATGACCTGTCCAAGCTGCCACTGTGCCCAGGGGCTTGCTGCACCCGTCTGGAGCCTGTCGCCCGGCACAGGACCAGGTCTTGCTGCTGCGGATGATACGGGAAGGGTGGAGCCGCCGTCAGCAGCCTTTTATGGGGGCGCCAGTCCCGGCAGCCCCCAGAGCTGCAGCTGAGCTACCCCTGTGACCGTGTGACCTCAGGGTGGGAACCATCTCCTTTTGCCTTCTTCCGCCCCAGGTCAAACGCGGGGATCCTGGCGTCAGGGACACCTGGGCCGGCGAAGCAGGACTTTGGGTCTGTTCTTGCCGTGCGGGTGACACCGGGCGGGACGCGGCCTAGGGGACACCAAGGGTCTTTGGGGACCGCGAAGAGCGCCTCTTCTTTTCTTCTTCTTCTTCTTCTTCTTCTTCTTCTTCTTCTTCTTCTTCTTCTTCTTCTTCTTCTTCTTCTTCTTCTTCTTCTTCTTCTTCTTCTTCTCTTATGTCTCCTTTTTTTCTCTTTGTCCTCTTTCGCCTCCTCTTTTTTCTTCTCCAGCTTCTCCTTCTTTCCCTCTTCTCCCCGCCCTCCTCTCTTCTTTTCTTGTCAAGAGGAAGAATTCAGAGATCAACAAATGCTTTGCAACCCGAAGTCGTTAGACTCTCTTAACTGAACTGAGATGATCAGATTCACTGGGCAGATTTAAGGGAAAACATTAAGATATTTTCTATTTTCCAATGAAATCTTTTTTGGAGACCAAGGTGTGTGATTTCTTCCCACTTTGGCAAAGCCGCTCAAGTATAAAGTCTATATGGGCCACTCAATGTCTACAGCATTCTCCTGTCCCTTAAGATTTAAACAAAACTGGGCTGGGGATTTACCTCAATGGCACAAGCACCTGTATGGCAAGTGCAAGGTCGTGAGTTCAATCCCTGGTACAAAACCAAACCAAACCAAACCAAACCAAACCGAACCAAACCAAACCAAACCAAACCAAAAGGCTTAAACAAAATTGTCTTGTATCATTCATCGACATTTATTGGCAAATATTACACATTCTCTGAAGATTGTAATGGGCTTCCATTTGTCTATTTTTCTTTTTTTTAATTTAAAGAGAAAATAAAGCAAAACAGAAAAAAAAGGAAAGAAACAATACAGAATTTCAACAAAAAGACAAATAAACAGTAAGAAATCACTAGTTGATAAATTACAAAATTAAAGCATACAAAGTGGACATTCAAACAGCGAGGCTGCAAACAGTTCTGTTCAATGATCCAACAAAAACTTAGCAACATGGTCATCAATCCTACACACTTAAACATACATGCAGTTATATCCTTTAGAGCTCTTTCTTTTCCTCCTTTTGCTTTTCAAGTCCATTATCTGTTTAGTTGTATCGTGTTTCAGCTTGCTCAGTACCTTACTGATCTGTTTTGTTATTTATCTTTTATTTATTTATTTTAATTTTTTATTATTTTGAAGGTAGCAAAATACAACAGGACAAGACAAAACAAAGCCAACTGAGACAGTGCAGTAAAATTGGTACAGAAACCCTCAACAGGTTACTGGCATAACAGTAACAGGTACCATAGTATATCCTGTTATCTTCACAACAGTTGTTCTTTCAATCAGGTATAGCCAAATCAAAGGAAATACAGGACATTCTAGAACTTATCAAAACAGAACATTGAATAGAGCAATATCATTAATCAGAACAAAGCAAAATAGTGATAACAATATTTGCCTTCAAAGAGATGGTAGAAGGAAATCCCCTCTATTTACTACACTGCATATGGTCAACCTCTTGAGATGTCTAGATCTCTCACTTCCTAATGGGGAAGGGGTAGGAGGGCGTTTGATTTTTAGCCTGCACGCTGGTATGCTCATGGGAGCTGCTGAGTAATTCTTTTCCTGCCTCGTGCCAGGGATGGTTATTGCCTTTCTGTGCTGTGCCTTGAGTCCCTCCATGGTCAGAGCTCTGGGGCTGCTGGTTCTCCTCCCAGCTCAGGCCAGGGGCCTCTACTGAGAGGGTGGGCAAACTGCCTTTGTGTGCTGCACCCTGAGTCCCTCCATGGTCAGAGCTCTCTATTTTTCTTGTGTTGGTGGGGGTAGAGTCCAGGACATCATACATACAAAGTAAGCACTCTACTATAGCTACATCTCCAGCCCTTTTTATTTTACTTTGAGAGAAGGTCTGACTAACTTGTCCAGGGCATCCTTGAACTCCTAATTTTCCTGCTTCATCCTCCTGAGTAGCTGGGATTTCATGTGTACCACATACCTGGCTATATTTTTCTAGTTAACCTGGTTGGAAAAACTGTCTTTCCACATGCTGAAGATTAAAAATGAAACCATATCTTTCACCTTTTACTAGGTTAAAATCAAAATGGATTAAAGATCTTAATATTAAAACAGAAACATTATCTCTGCTGGAAGATAGAATAAGTAGAATTCTTGAAGACATTGGTGTAGGCAAAGACTTTATGATTAAAACCCAGAGAGTACAGGACTTATTGCAAAGAATCAATAAATGGGTTCTCATCTTATTGAAAAGCTTTTGCACAGTAAAGAAACCACCAACAGAGTGAAAAGGCAACCTAATATGTGGGAGAAGATGTTTGCCAGCTGTTCCTCAGATAAAGGATTACTGTTGAGAATGTATAAAGAACTCAAAAAAATCAGTCCTCCCAGATTTATAGATCCAATCAAAAAATGGGCATCTGAGATAAACACACACTTCTCAGATGAAGAAGTACAAACAGCAAATAAATACATGAAAAAATGTTCAACAGTACTGGCCATCTGAGAGATGCAAATTAAAACAACACTGAGATTTCACATCAACCCTGAAAGAATGGTAGTAATAAGAAATCAACCAATAACAACTGATGGAGGGGCTGTGGGGAGAAAGGAAGCCTTCTCCATTGTTGGTGGGAGTGCAGACTGGTGCAACACTGTGAAATCAGTGTGGAGATTACTAAAAAAACTAGGGTTCCAGCTATTCCCTTTCTGGGTATCTTCCCAAAAGGATTAAAAACATCGTAACACAGCAATATATGTGCATCCACGTTTATATATAAGAGCCAGGTCTTGGAAATAACCTAAATGCCCATCAACTGAGGAATGGATAAAACAGATGTGGTAATTCTATATATTGGAATACTATTCAGTCATAAAGAATGATAAATTGCATATTTTATAAGTAAATAGATGTGTCTCAAAAACATACTTATTAGTGAAATAAATGTCATATATGCATAATCATCTCATTGTTTCATTAGTGTAATAAGAAAAAAAAACATGTATTTTGTTCCAGAGAGAATGACTTCAGTTAAGCTGCAACTCAGGTCACACCTGCCTCCACTTTAACTAACCCGCTGTGAGCCATTTTGAGTTGACTTTTGGATGTTTTAAGAAATTTTTGATGTGCTATAAGATTTGGGTTTTTTTGCATGTCAATATCCAGTTATTCCAGTATGTTTATTGAGGGGACAATCATTTCTCCACTTAATTACTTTTGCATCTTTGCCAGAAATCAAATGTACATTATGTGAGTATCTATTTTGGGGATTTATATTGGTACCTTGGTGGTTTGTCTATCTTGATATCAATGCCTTTTTGTCATGATTGGTGTAACTTTGTGATAAGTTGTGGGATTGGGGAGGGTTAGAGCTCTAAGTTTGTTCCTTTATCAAAGTTGTTTAGACTATTCTGAGTCTTTTTTATTTTTACAGAAATGTAAGAATCAAAATGTTAATCTATATGAAAAATAATGTTGACAATTTGATAAGGGATTGTGTTTTCTGATCTTTATTATTTTCTTCTATTCATTTTTGGTTTCATTCTTTTATTTTAATAAAAAATTATAGCCATAAAAACAAAAACCAAAACACCCAAACAAATCAGAATCCCGCCAAATAGTTGCATAGTAGAGAATATTATCTTACAAAGCTAGCATGTTTGAGAGACAAAAAGAGAACAAAACATTTCTCAAATAATTAAAACGGATAGACTAATTTAATGAATAAATGTAGATGCAAAATACTAAATGAATGCTTCTGAATATAATCCAGGAATATATTTAAAGAATAAGATTTATGTTCAGGAAAGGTTTATTCCTGATGCAGTCCAACATAAAATTGTCTATTAATGTTAGACATGTCATAAGCCCATAATACCAGAACTTGGGAGGCTGAGGCAGGAGGATTGCTACGAGTTTGAGACTGGGCTACATAGTGAGTTCAAGGCCAGCCTAAACTACATAGTGAGACCCTGTCTTATAATGCTCCCCCCATAAAAGATGGTCTATTAGTATGTATTATTCATTTCATCACATCAACAGGTCAAAGGCATCAAAAATGATTATTACAAATATATTGTAACTTAACTATGCTTGTGCTTAAAATATAGTAACTTCTTGTTGGTTTTAACATAAAAAACTCCTTAGTACTCAAGTCCTTGTGTATTTGGTGCTCTCTGTCTCTCTCTTTCTCTGTCTTTTTCTGTCTCTCTCTTCCTCCTAGGTACTGGTGATTGAACCAGGGAATGTGAGCTACATACTCAGTCCTTTTTATTTTACTTCAAGGTAATATCTTACTAAGTTGCTCAGGATGGCCTTGAACAAGTGATTCTTCTGCCTCAGCCTCTGGAGTAGCTGAGATTACAGACATGTGCCATCATATGTGCTGGCTCCTCCTCTCCCTACAGGTTCATGTGCCTAGTGCTCTGCAGGGGCTCTGTGTTTCAGCCTTACTGGTGCTTTTGGTTCTTCCTGTGCACCACGGTTCCATTACCAGAGGGGCACTGCACATGCTGTTTCCTCCACCTGCAGCACTCTTCTCTCTGTTTGAATGCCTCCTCTCCCTTTGGATCTAGTTTATTTGTTGCTTCCACAAGGAACCTTTGTTTACTTCTCCAACCAGAAAATCCACCCTACCTCTCTGCTTCTCAAACTGCACACAAAACATTCTAAGATGCAAATTCTGAGTCAGAATGCCTGGAGGGACTGGAGATCGTGTTTCCAACAAGCTCCCAATCCATGGCCATATGTGTTGTTGGAGAGGTTTTATCTCCCTGGAAAGTTATGTTGAGTCCCACCTCCAATACCTCAGGTTATCACTGTATTTGGAAATTGAGTCTTTACAGAAGCAGTCAGGTTAAAATGAGGTTATTAGCATAGACCTGTAATCTAGTGTCTTTTATTAAAACAGAGGGACATTTGGACACAGAGCCAGACATGATCAGGGAAAAGCTGGTGTGAAGTGACACAGGGAAAGATGACTACCTACAAGCCAAGGGACACCTGAGGCTGGCTAGAACAGATGCTTCCCTGGTGCCTTCAGACTTATGGCCTGCAGAACTATCAGAAAAATCAATATTTGGTGTTTTAAGCCCCTAGCACATCATACTTTTTTTTTTTTTTGTCTTTTTGAGACAGGGTCTTGCTATACAGTTCAGGCTGGCCTTGAGCTCACTTTGTAGCCCAGGCTGGTCTCAAACTCACAATGATCCTCCTGCCTCAGCCTCCTGAGTGCTGGGATTACAGGCGTGAGCCACTATGCCCAGCTCATACTTTGTTACAGTAGCCATAGAAGACTAATAGCCATATGAGATAATGTTCAGTTTCACTAAAAATTTAAGAAATCAAAAATAAAACAAATCACTTTGTTAGATAGCAGGACAAAACTATCTGTAAGCAAGAATGAGAGGAAATAAGGACATTGATACAGCGATGTAAAGATGTGAATGGTACAATTAGTGTGTAGGGCAAGGCTAATAAGCAATCATTATCACCAGCCATGAATATTCAGAAAACTCTTGACCTAACTGTTCCTTTTAAAGCAGGAACCTAGAGAAATAATCAGTCATGTTGAGATGATCTGTGAATCAGGATGTATAGAGTACAGCATTAGAAGTATTCCACATTAGGAAACAACTCATTGTAACAATAGGAAACTGATGAAATAACTAATAGAAGCCCCAGGAAATGGAGCACCCTACAGACATAAAGAATGACACTGTAGGAGTACTTCTTTATGACATGGAAAATTGTATATTTGTGTGAAAAAATTAGGCAACAAAGTAGTCTTCTGCACAATAATTTTATTTTATTTTTTGCAAGAAACAATAGTACTTTATATTTGCATAGAAAAAAGTCTGAAGAGTTACACTATAACAGGAGAAGAGTCATTATGTATGCATTAAGGGATTAGATATGATTATAATTTTCTTCTGAATGTTCATATGGGGTTTTTAAGTTTTCTCTAATAAGTGTGCCTGTCTTTTTTGCAGAAATTCTCTTAGGGTGGGGGATGTAGCTGAGTGATAAAATGCTTGCCTAGCCTGTGTGAAGCCCTGGGTATGATTCCGAACACAACACAACGCAACACAACACAACACAAAATTCTCAACTTAGAACATTCCATTCCTAATTAACGAGCAAGAGGGCAAGGATTGATTTGTTCAAGTAAAACGACAGCTCACTTAACACTTTTAAATTATTATTATTTTTGCTAACTATCAGGTGCTTTATGCACAAATACTTAAGGCCATGTCACTGCCCAAATCTACCAGCTGGACGAAAAGGCTGCATGAGAAAGACTGGTGCGTGACAGGAATCAGGCACTGTGGATTCTGGTTTTCATCTCGACAGGCTGGTGGGTCTGTAATCACAGCTCTGGCCGGGTTGCCTTAATAACAGGCTCACCTTACCTGCCTTCCTGAGTGGATGCATTCTTTCCTTCTTGGATCACAGACTTATGCCTCTGGGAGGCAAGCCCATCCCAACACAGTGCCTGCTTGCCAAAGGTTCATCCTGAGTCACTCTGTCTTAGGGACACACAATCTGATTGCTACAGCTGGATTTATTTTTTCTTCTCACTTCCTTCAACTTGAAGAAAACATCCTCCTACTCACTCCGGCTGCCCTGCCCATGTAAATCACTCTAAAATTGGACAAGCTTGTCTTTCCTCTGTCTGTAACTCTGGGGAAGCAGATAAACTGGTGTATATGTCAGAAGACCTGCAGTTCAGACTCCACACAAATTGGAGTAGCTGAGCTTTGGCCATTGGATGGGTTGCCCAGGGAGTGGGGTACCCAGAGTTGTCGTGTAAGAGGCAGTCTGGTGTTGGGCTCACAGTGCATAGTGTGAAGGATCTGCCATCACCCTGTTCACATAGACATGTATATACACATCTGAGGTCTGATCAAAAAGTGTGGTAGTTAGATTAAAAATCAATACTTCTATTACAGTAAAAGATACGTTGCCATTAATTCCCCTCAAAATACTCCCCTTCTCTGAACACAGTAATCTCATCATGCTTAGCACTCTCTGAAGCAGTTCTGGAAGTTCTCTTTTGTGAGTATTTAGTTGTATTCTTATGGGTTGTCAGTTCTGAATCAATTCAAAATGTTTATGGTAGTTTCTGTAGAATAAAAACATTCTGGTGTATCTTCATTCACCTTATTCACCAGATCTGGCACCGTGGGTCTTCTGGCTTTTTTTTTAGCGTAACTATGTACCAGGTAAGTAAAAATTATTGGTTGCTCACCTGCACTTTAAATTTCACTGGACAATCCTTATTTTATCTGACCATCTTACGCCTATGTATTAACAGCTATTTCTCAAAGAGAGCTTCCATAAAAATTACGGCTTCTCCTCCAGTACATCTTCGGCTTAAGCTGTAGGTCACTTTCTAGAGGAGCTCTTGCCTGTCCACGTTTACACAGGAGACACATTTTGGCCTAGAAAAGAATGCTAAAAAACCTTGGTCAACATGCTTTATTGAGGACTTGATTTGATTCTCATCACAGATCATCCTGACCAGACAACTGCACCATGAACTTGGTGTTACTTTTTGGGTGTCTTTCATGCAACTTGGACATAGTGGACTGTGTTCATTTTTACCTCTAGCCCTCTAGTTCTCATATTCTACTCCTGCCAAACCCAGTGTGCTTAGAGCCTGTCCTAAACTGGAACCCAGGATGCCTGAACACAGTATGTCTGAAGGGAGAGTTTGAGTGATGTTAGAAGGAAATTAAAGTTATGGGCAAAAAAATTGATTTTGAATCTGGGCCTGAAGGGGAGGTAATGCAATAAATAGAAAAATTCAGCCATTCATGGACTCAGGGGAGAGAACCAGGCTTCACAAGGAGGCAATCCCCGCCTGGAAACCAGTGCCATGCACAGGCTGCTGCCTGAGTGGGGGCAGCCAGATCCAAGCCTCTCTCCATAAGTCAGCGCCATTCAGGGACTGCAGAGAGAGAGAACAAGGCCTCACCAGGAAGTGATCCCACCTGGAAACCATATCATTTTCATTGTTTTCTTGGGTTGGGTTTTATTCTCTTTTGTTTTGTTTGATTGTTAAATCTGGTGGCACGAGCAGCTATTTAAAAGATAGCAAGACATATTATGGTAGCCATTTAGATTTACTATTGGCTTGTTTTGAAGTCCTTTATTGCATTCATTGTTTGATTTTTATTGTTTTGATCCTGTTCTGTTTGATTTTTACTGTGTCTGAAAGTATCTGCATCTGTTTTGAAGACAACAAAAGGCATTATGGTAACTATTATTGATTTGTAAGGTTTTGAAGTCCTGTATTACTTATACTGGTTTACTTTGATTGGTTCTATTCTGTTTTATTTACCTTGGTTTTATCCTATTTAAAATAAAATAAAACAAATTAAAAAAATAAATAGAAAAATTCTGAGCCAGGTATGAAGACAAGCACCTGCAATCCCAGCACTTGGGAGGCTGAGGCAGAAGTATCATCAAGAGTTTGAGGCCAGCTTGGGCTACATTATGACTTCAAGGCCAGCCTGAGCTACAGAGTGAGACCCAGTTTCAAAGATAACAAAAAATTCTGTGTATTTAGAAGCTACTGTACCTGTGGAGCAGGTACAGTAGAATCGGAGAATATTACTGGATCAGAGCAGGTCAGGACTGAGGCAATGAATGATGGAAGGGGATCAGAAGGTCGCTTGTAAATAGGGGCCACACAGAGGGGTGCATGGACCAGGTAGGGTCTGTGCTTTTGTATTCCTGGCCTGCAGGAGTTGTACTGTCTGATGAAGAAGGGCTGAAGCATGCTATTACTGTTAAATTTATGAGTGATTGGCTGGACTATGGTGCTCAGTTGTTTAATCAAACAGTAGTCTAAAAGTTAACAGGATGTTTTCTTTGGTTTCTGTATTATGCATGTAACATTGACTTAGTAGATACAGCAAACCAGACTATCACCATACTGGGGAGGGGCTTATCAGTCAGTTCTGAAGGCCTTTAAAAGCAAAGACCGAGGTTCTCTGAGGAGAAGGGAATTCTGCTTCCAGCTCCTGCTGGAATCCCATCTGCTGCCTGCTCCACAAAGTTCAGATTCGCCCACAATCATTGGGGTCTTCATCTCTCTCTTGCCTTCTCCAGCCTGGAGAAACCCAACTAAGGCATGTGGATCATTTGTGAAGTGGGATGAAGGTTTCTGTGAGCACTGCCCAGGTCTCTGGCTTTCCCATGGGAGTAGGGACAGCACCCACACAGTGGACCTCCAGTTTGGCCAGCCTGCCCAGCTTTGCTGAGAGAGTGAATGGCAAAAGGTCATATAGTCTCTTCCTGGAATTGCAGGAGAGCTCTGATCCAGTGGGCTGCAATGGTTGCTTTCTGATTTGCTGCTCTTTGTCGTCTGGCCAGGGCTGTGAATGGCCCTGGGGTTGTGTGACTAGAGGCTGTGCATGGTCATGGCATGATTTTCCTGAAGAGCACTGCTCTTCCCTCACCCGCATGAGCTGACACTGTTACATACAGCTGATTCCATATGTTCCAATTAAAATATTTGTTAAAATTTGCTTCTTGCTCTAAAACCAGTACTTTATGGTGCCTTTGCAGTTTTAGAACAAGAAAGGAAAGTTTGAGTTGCTCTGCCTTCTTATTTTAGCTCTCATAGTCTAAATAAATATCCTTCATGCAGTCTCTTTAGTGACATTTTGTTTTGTGCCTTTTATTAGTGATTTCATTGTGAAAATTGTCCCCAGAGCAGTGATGAAGTGCTCAGGAGAGTGGTGTAAGTACAGGAAGGCTTATGGAGAAAACGTGAGATGTTCAAACACGAGATATTGTGCTGTTGGCCATGACTGCAGTGACTTGTTCATAAGCAGTATACAATACTAAGTAAACATAAGCACACATTAACCAGGCTGTGTTGATGAAAATAGTGTGAGCAGAGGCTCACAGGAGCCTGCCCTGAATTTCTCCTAGCAGTTGCACTGCAGTATTTGCTGAACCAATATCCCAGCAACTGGATGGAATGTGAATACTGAAGTTTATGAGGTAAAGATTTGGCTAATGCTTTCTGTTCATGATTGCCTTCATTTCCAGTGCCCCTTACATCAAGGTAGCTCCACTGAAGACCCTCAATCATTTGCTTTGCACCTTGATTTCCATAATTCTCCTTTTCCTTACCTCTGGGGATATGTAGTTGGCTCTCACTATAACTCTTCTCATCTTGAATTTTCATCAGGGCAAAGAACAGTTGGAGGAGATTGTCTCCAGGTATGCACTTATCTTTCTGGTGGGTATCAAAGGGTTTTTGCTGCCCAGTAGCTTTGATGCCACCCTTTTCTCTGATCCAGCAATGCTTCCTTGATGGCTAGTTGGCCTGGGTGTTTACCTATTATCCTTTCATCCCACCTTCCTGCACTGTGGCACATGATAAATCAGTCTCCTCACTGTCCTTCAGGTGAAAAGTTGGGTCTTTCCTCCCAAAGCCACTGATGGTTTGGTGCTGTCATCTGGTCCAGCTCAGCCTAAAGGTCTTGTGTGGGCAGACTCTTGTGGCACCAACCCCTTTCTGCTCAGACCAACTTCACCTTACAAACTGAGGGATCTCCATGCTATCCTGGCTGCCAGCCATCATGTCCATGTGGCTCAAGTACGGGAGGCCAGGGCCCTGCTCAGATGAGAGCAGGCCAAAGAATGCCAGAATCAAAACTTGTATCACAGTCTGGTGAATGAAGGGTGCTTTCTTCTGGTGCTTCTTCATCCTGTCAGACTTGATGCTCCTTTTTTCAAACAAATATATTGTTTGAAATATATATATATATAATATATATATATATATATTTGTATATACAAATATATTGTTTGAAATATATATATATATATATATATATATATATATATATATATATATTTTCACCACTCATTGCTGTTTTTTCTCTTTCTCAAACAAATATTTTATAATATTCCTCTTTACCTTATTGAAATAAAGTCATGAATGATATAACTTACAAGTACATACATAATTTAAAAAAACAATTAAGACCTAATATACATAAAATCAAAATAATTTATAATAAAATAGTATTGTCATTGCTCACTGACCAAAGACTACCAGGAACATACTGGCAGTAAAACACCACCACCACCACCACCAACAGCAACAGCAAAAAACCCAAAAACAAAAACAAAAAAACGTCAAAATGATTGGCTTGCTGCAGTCAGGGAGCAACACCCTGGACAGCCCATAGGACAATTTATAAAGCGTGAGTGAGTGGGGAGGGCTCTAGATGGACCTTGGGCCCGTGGTAACTGGTTCTAAGAAGGGGTTAAGAAAGGAGGGGCTTGTTCTGGATTAGGAATTGTCATGAAATAGGGGAAAGTTTGGGGGTTGAGTAGTTTAACAATTTTTACCTAGGAGAATTCTAGAGAAGATTTAAAACTAAAGCTCAGCCAGAGTGATCATTGATAAGGAAGTGATCATTCCTGTTTGTTAGAAAAGGGGGATATTTAGTCATTTTTGTGGTTGCAGGAGTGGCATTGTCTTGGGTTTGTTCCAATTTTGTCACAGCTTGAGAACTGTCTGAGAATTGGTTTTAGAGTTAAGAACATTATGATCTGGTGGCCACAATGAATGCCTTTCATTATCTTGGTGTATGTTTCAGGATCTTCCTCTCTGTTCTTCCCTCTCTCCTTCCTTTCTCTTTTTCTTCTCGAAGACAGGGGCTCTCTCATGCATTCTGCACTCTCACCCTGTCAGGACATTGTCTTTAGCACATATGCAAATGCTCAGGAGTGACTAACACATGATGAATGTATGATGAAATAGGTGCTTCTACCCAGGTGTAAAACCCCAGGAATGCTATAGTTGCAAATAACACATTGTATTTGTGTTGTGTCAGGGATTCAGATGTAAAAGGGGAGGTTGCCAAGGTGATAACATTTTCCAAAATGGTGGAAAACACTTAATAAAGTTCTGAAAACACAAAGTATAAGTTTCTTTGGTTTAATCAGTACGGTAGTTTAGGCTGGCCTTAAACTAACTAGGTATCTCAGGCTTGCCTTGAACTCATAGTGATTCTCTTACCTCAGCCTCCCATGTGCTGGGATGACAGGCATTTGCTACCATGCCGGCTTTAGTACAGTAGTAGTATTACCAGAAGATTCAGATTATATTCTTTTTTAAAAAATTTTATTTAAAGGGGGGGGAAGCAAAACAGAAAAAAGGGTAGAAACAATACAGAATTTCAAAAAAAAATAAACAGTAAGAAATCACTATTTGATACATTACATATTGTCTTCTTGGATATAGTTGTTCAAGTTACAAAATTAAAGCATACAAAGTGGTCATTCAAACAGTGAGGCTGCAAACTGTTCTGTTCACTGATCCAACAAAAACTTAGTAACATGGTTATCCATCCTACACACTTAAGTATACATACAGTTATCTCTTTTAGAGCACTTTCTTTTCCTCCTCTTGCTTTTTAAAAAATTTTTTTTTATTTAAAGAAAAAATTTTCAAACAGAAAGAGGGTAGAAACAATACAAAATCTCAAAAAACAAAACAAAACAAAAAAACAAAAATAGTAACCAGTAAAAAATCACTAGTTGATAATTACATACTTTCCTCTTAGATGCAGTTGTTCAAGTTACAAAAGTAAAGTCCTCAAAGTGGACATCCAAGCAGTGAGACTGCAGTCAGTTTTTCTCATCCATCCAACTAAAACTTTAGCAACATGGTTATTAATTCTACACACTCAAACATACATGCAGTTATATATGTTAGAATACTCTCTTTTCCTTTTTTTTCTTTACAATAACTACAATCCATTCTGGTAAACTACTTAGAAGTTCTACACATGTATAAGTCTCTACACATATACCTAGCCTTTCTGTATTAGAGGGAGAAACAAATCAAAACAAGTCAGCAATACAAATTCCTAGAGAAACACAAAATGAAAAGAACATACAAAAACACAACACTAGGTGATCTGCGGTAGTCACTATGATGTCTCTTGTTATTTTCAATATCGTCATATTGAAAATATCATCATATTTCTATATCATCAAATATAATATAAACTTAGCATTTCATTACACTATTAATAAAATCTAAACATTGAAGACATTATAGGACTTCAAAGGCAGTTAACAATCAAACCAGAATGGGTATCCTATTGAATCCTGCCATATTCAGAGTAGTTGCCCCTATTCTCAGACTTGACACTCTCAAGCATACCAGATTCAAATAAAATCAGTCAAGGTAAAACAGTGATATAACCAATTTTCTCTGTCTTATCTCTGCCATGCTATTTTTCTGTTGTTATTTGTTTACTTTTCTCCTTCATTCCACTGTCTGCCCCTTTCTTTGAGGCCTTTCTGCCATTATTCCTGGAACCCTGGTGATTTTCTTCTCTCTCTCTAGAATGTCCTTTCAGTATTCTTTGCAGGGTTGGATTGGTGGTCACAAACTCCCCCAGTTCCTCTTTGTCATGGAAATATCTTGTCTCTCCATTAATTTTGAGAGACAATTTTGCAGGGTATATCATTCTGGGTTGGAGGTTATTTTCTTTCAGGGCTTGGAATATTTTGCTCCAAGCTCTTCTTGATTTGATGGTTTACATTGAGAAGTCTGCTGTGATTTTGATGAGTTTTCCTGTATAGGCAATCTGTTTATTTTCTCTGACCACTTTTAATATTCTGTTCTTGTGATGGATTTCTGGGATCCTGATTATTACATGTCTGGGTGTAGATCTGTTTTGGTTGTAGCTGGCTGGAGTTCTGCATGCCTCATTTATCTGAACTTCACTTCCATTACCTATGTTTGGGAAGTTTTCCTTAATTATTTCTGTGAATAGACTTTTGATTTCATTTGTATTTGTTGCTGCATCTTCATTCACATATTTTATTCTTGGGTTATAAATCCTCTTGTCATCTTCTAGCCTTTGTATCGTTGCTTCCTGGTTCCTTGTTATTTTTGAGATCCTTCCTTTAATGATCATACTTTGCAAATCTATCTGCAAGTTTTGAAAGTTTGTTTTTAGTTTCTGTTAAAAGGTTTTGCCAGGTTTCAATGGAATTTTTAATTTCCTGATATTCTCTTTGGATCTGTTTCATATATTCTAGGTTTTGTTTATATTCTTCATCAAAGGCTTCTCTCCTTTCTCTGGGTTCCTCTATTCTTTCATTTGTGTCTACTTGAGGATTACCCAGGACTTCTTTTATTAATCTTCTTATATCTTGCTTTACCTGAGTTAGAATTTCAGATTTAAATTCAATGATGAGGTCACAGATGTATTTCTGTATTTCTGATGAGGCTGTCTCTGACATTACAGGTTTGCTGCTCTCAGCCTCCTCTGCATTTACCTCTGTTGGACTCACTTTCTCTGGTTCCACAGTTGGGGACCTTTTGCTCTTTCTCTGTCTTGTCATGTTTCCAGCCCCCTTCAGACAGGTGGGTGGTGTAGGTCTCTGGGCCTTTTCTATTGCTTACAGTTTTTCTGCAGCACACTTGCTAGGGAAGTACTGCCCCCCAGTCCACTGTGGATCTGTGAGTTGCATGCTAAGAGCTGGCTCCTCCCCCTACACCAGTCAACCAGTTTATGCTTCAACAAGTTTGTGTGTTCCCTGGGGATGCCACTGGCCCAGAAAAACCTCGTCCCTAGCTATTGGGTTTCAACCAGGGGCATGGCCCTGCCTGAGCAGATCCCACCAATCTGCTTTGGACTAGGAGTCATCAGTGGATGCTGCCTCAGGTTTTGATTCAAGCTGGCCTTGTCCAACTCCAAAATGTTGCCCAGCCAGTCCTCCCAGTTTGGGGAATCCAGTTCCCATCACTCACCAAAGTTCATGCAGCTCGACTGGCTGTTTCCACTCCCTGTCTCAGCACCTCCTCCAGCTGAGGGTCTGGAGATCACCAACCCCCGCTTTCAGCAGGGCAGTGATCTTAGCTGGATTGTGAGTCATCTGACTCTAAGATGTGCCAGTACAGCCATCAGGGCTTGCCCAGCTCCAGCCCTCTGTCCATGCTTCTTTTTCTTCTTTCTTTTTTCTTTTTATTTTTCCTCAGTTTCTTCCTGGGTCGTGAGAATTCCTCTCCTTTTGTCTGGCTTTCTCCATGTTGCCAGATTCCAACATCTGAGTTGTTTTTATTTTATTTTTTTCCTCAGAGAGACTCTCTTATTGTGCTGCCACTCAGTTGGCCATCTTGCAATCTCAGCCAGATTATATTCTAACAGTTCCAAGTTATCTTATATGACATTAAATCTTTCTTATATTAGTTTCCTATTAAAATGACACAGATGTACTATTTTAGTATTCTGTAGGTCAATGTCTGGCATAGGTCTCAGTGGGCTAAAAGTCAAAGTATTATCAGGGACACATTGCTTTTTGGAAGCTGTAGAGGACATTTTATTGGCATACAAGGGGTCTTCTCCCCTATAGCTTCTCCTTTTTGGGCCTTGATCATGCTTGCCTTGGGCTCTGCCTGATAAATGTACAAGTCCCACTTGTCCAGAAAGGGGCCCCAGAAACTTTTATTTCATTCACTGATCCAAACTTGCCTTACTTGGGATAGTGGGAAACACTTTGTTCCTCGCCAGGGTCAAATTTTTCTCTGAGTCTTGCATATTCAACTTGATTTTCCTAATGCGACTATCTGTACAGGTCCAAATTCTGTCTATCTCATGTTTCTCAGAGGGGGTTCATGTATCACTGATGGGCCAGAGGTGTGTTCGTTCACAATGCATAACGTTTGGTCGATGATGGGCTCCATTTGTGACAGTGGCTACAGTATGGTCTGGCTGTGTAGTAGGATATACCATCTAGGTTTGTGTAAGAACATTATGATGTTGGCACGGTGACAGAACTGCCTAAAACTGCGTTACTCCACAAGTATTCCCATTGTAAAAAAATTAATATGAGCATGTCTTAGATTATCTAGGTGACTAAATTGGAATTATATTCTCCTATGTGACTTCAATGATCATATTTGCATTTGAGTTAATTGCTACATTGGCATCAAATAACTCCTCAAAGTGGGGTGTGTGTGTATGTGTGTGTGTACAGTGTTGGGGACTCTAACCCAGTGTATTGCGCATGTCAGGTAAACATTCTACCAATGAACTAACCTCCCTAGCTCCATAAAAATATTTTAAAACTTTCTTCACTTGTGGCATTAGGCCTGCGATTTTCCTTTCCGTGAAGGAGTCTATGTATTACTCAGTTTTTCTGAGACAAGTTCTTGCTATGTCATTCAGGCTGACCTTGGTCTCACTATGTAGCCCAGAATGGCCTTGAATTTGTAGTGGTTCTCCTGTTTCTGCCTCTGGAGTGTTGGGATTACAGGTGTATGTTACCATGGCTGGCTCTTCAAGTTTGAATATAACTGCTTTACATTGCTTTAAGACTACTCCTGCTGCCAGCAAGTTCTCTTTAGTGTTTGTGCCCAGTTTGTTGCTTTTCCAGCCATCCTATCTTTCCTTCTCTGAAGTGCCAGCCTCTAATTCACTATTGGAATCTACACAAACAACAAATGCCAATCAGTGGGCCTGACTGGTAGGTGAGTGAGGGTCTTGGGCAAGTCATTTGGGAACAGGGAGAAAGGCGGGGTCAAATCCTCTCCCATGGCAGGTTCAGTGGTTTTCACATGTCTTTAGATCTCAGCAACAGGGGTCACTCTACATAAGATCTTTTCCAGCATGCCTTCTTGTCTGCTTCTTAGCATTAGCTCAAGACAAACCAGGGTGGCTTGGTGCCAGCTGTTCATTCCATGGGTCTATATAACTGTGCCAAAGTGCACCTCAGAACTTAATGGATTTGACTTTGCTCTAGCTCCTGCCAGCACTGTGACAGCACATGGCTGTCTATGAATCTATGACTAGTTCCAAGGACACACAAAAACGAGACTTCCAATTAGATTAAAAGTTATTTGTAAACTATTTAGACAGTTATGAATATTAAGAAAATAATACATCACTAAAGAAGCTCCAAGGACTAGAACATCTCTATTTTAAATACTTAACATCCAGAAGTTGGGAAGATGGTGGATCAATAAGCAGCAAGTAAAGAGCCTCTCTCAGAGAAACAGCTCAGATGCTGGAATAAAACATTCTGGAGAAGACCAGATGGAAGGAGATGGATCCTCTTGATCCAGGAAGAAACTAAAGGGGGAAAAAAAGAAGGAAAAAAAAAAAAGAAAAATGTGGATGGAAGATTGTGGCCAGATTGGCTCTCACAGGAGCTGGTCCCACTGTGTATGAAATGCTGCTGGAATCTGAAGACACGTGGTTGCAGTGTAGTTGGGGGTTGGCGAGCCTGAGGGCCTTGGCAGAAGGATGTGGTCACAGAGGGGAGCAGTGGCATGGAGAACAGCACCAGCTCGGAGATCTGCCCTGGCTTGCTAAGAGTGTGGGGAACTCAGTCCTCCTGTGGGAGCGGGTGATTGGCCAGGTGACATTTTGGAGTCAGGCAGGATAAGTCTGGAACCAGAACTGCAGCAGCTTCAGTCAGCCACTCCTAGCCCAGAGCAGATTGGTGAGAATTGCTTGGACTGAGTCCTGCCCATGTGTGTGATCCAATAGCCAAGGACAAGGTCTCCCTGAAGCTATCCCTAACTGGCCCCGACTGCATGGCACACACTAACGTGGTGAAGACTCTCAGTGGTTATCCAGTTCAGAAGGGAGGGGCTAGCCTGCCCGACCCCTGCTTATACTTCAGTAGTCACCAGCAGATTGGGGAGGGCAGCAATCCCTAGCCAGCACACTTCAGAGTAATTGTAGCCAATACAGGAAGTACTGGAGACCCCCACAATCCACTTGTCTATAAGAAACCAGAAACATGACAAGAGGAAGAAATAAAAGGAAGTCTCCACCCTCCAACCCAAGCAGTACTGGCCCAGGAGAGGTAAACACAGAAGAGATCAGGGTTGCACACCTGCAGTTTCTGAAAAGGCAGCATCTGACATAAAGAAATATCTTTGTGACATTATAAAAGAACTCAAAACAGAAATACTAATACAAGTAAAGGAAGATATAAGAAAAATAATAAAAGAAATGCTAAGCACCTCTCAAGAAGACACAGATGGAAGAATGGAGGAGCATAGAAAAAGGAGAGAAATCTTTGATGAAGAATATAAAAATAAACTAGAATACATGAAGCAAAATTCAAAGAGATTACCAGGAAATTAAAAACTCCATTGAAATCTGGCAAAACTACTTGAAAGAAACTAAAGATAGACTATCAAACCTTGAAGATGGTTTGCAATGTGTGATCATGAAAGGAAAGATCTCAAAAATAACAACAAACCAGGAAGTAACAATACAAAGGCTAGAAGATGACAAGAGGATCTATAACTTGAGAATAACAAATGTGAGTGAAGAAGCACAGATAAACACAAATGAAATACAAAAGCTATTCACAGAAATAATTAAAGAAAACTTCCCAAGCATAGGAAAAGGAAATGATATTCAGATATATGAGACATACAGAACTCCAGCCAGCTATAACCAAAATAGATCTACATCCAGACATATAATAATCGAGATCCCAGAGATTCACCACAAGAACAGAATATTAAAAGCTGCCAGAGAAAAGAAAGAGATCATCTATAAAGGAAAACCCATCAGAATCATAGCAGACTTCTTGACACAAACCATCAAATCAAGAAGAGCTTGGAGTGAAGTATTTCAAGCCCTAAAAGAAAATAATCTCCAACCCAGACTGATGTATCCTGCAAAACTGTCTCTCAAAATTAATGGAGAAACAAGATGCTTCCATGACAAAGAGGAATTGGGGGAATTTGTGACCACCAATCCAGTCCTACAGAGAATACTGAAGGGCATTCTAGAGAGAGAGAGAAAAAAGACCATGGAGCAGCAGCAGAGAGGGCTCACTGAATGGGGCAGACAGTGGAATGAAGGGGAAAGTAGACAACCAATGGCAGAAAAGTAACATGGCAGAGATGAGGCAGAGAAGATTGGCCATAATCGCTAACATGGATGGCCTTGATCCACTAATAAAAAGAAACACAGGCAAAGTGGATCAGGAGATAAGATCCATCAAGGTGCTCTATATAAGAAATATAACTAACCTGAAAGATGGTTTATGGACTGAAAGTCAAAGATGAGAAAATAATGCTCTATGTGACAGGGAACTAGAAAAAAGTGGGGGTAGCTCACTCATCAGCTGCAGATTGGTTGGAAAGACATAACACTTTTATACAATGGAGAACTACTCAGCTATAAGGAAGGAAAACCTTGAGGCTCTTGTAGATAAATGGATACAACTTAAGATCAAGCTCAGGGGTAAAAAGGTTCAGAAACACTTAGGTAAGTAGCAGGTTGCCTCCCTAATCTAAAAACTAAAGGGGTTAGTGGGATACAAAATGTACAATGCACCCTGGGAAAGTGAAAGTGGAGGAATTGTCTAAAAAGGGAAGGCAGAGGACACTGTTAGTCTTGTATTTATGATTCGAAACCCATAATTATTTTAATTGCTCTGTTTAGTTTGGTTATATTCTGTTCTAGTTTGTCTACTTGTACTAGATTTGAGGGCATAGACAGAAATTCCAAAGATAGAAGGATATACTATGGTAACCATTTTTAATTTCCTATTTACTTAATCTGAAACCCTGTATTGCTTTCACTGTTTGTTTTGACTGATTTTATTTGAATCTGTTTTGTTTGAGAGTATCAAGTCTGAGAGTATAGGCAACTACTCTGAAGACAATAAGATTCACTATGATACCAATTCTGGTTTGATTATTACCCTCTTTTGAAGTCCTACAATATCTCCAATGTTTTGTTTTTATTGATTTTGTTCTGTACTGCTATATTCAGTTTTATTGTACCTGATAATATGGGCAATTCTATTGAAGATAATGAGAGACATCATGGTAACCATTATAGATCACCTTGTAATGTGGTTTTAAATTATGTACTATGCTCATCCTTTTGTTTTGAATGACGCCATTTTTTTCCTCATTTGGTTTTATTCTTAAAAAAACCCTTAAAATTCTGAAAAGTCCAGCAGTAGCTCTGGTTCTTCTGACCCTGCCCATGAGTCCTAGCAGCCCACTGGTCACCCATGGGCCCAAGAATCCCCTCAAGACCAAGGGCCCAAGATCATGGGTATTTAGCACAGCTGTGACTCTTCTCCAAGTTTTCTGAACTCCTGAAAGTCTGAACTAAAGAATAGTCTGTCATTTGAGCAGGTCCTTTCTCCTCTTGGCCTCAGTTTCCCCAACTAAAAATGAGGTTAAATCGATGTTCCTAAATCTCTGTTTTGTGAGGTGACCTAAACATCCTAAAACCAACCCAAACCAAACTCTCAGCATAATGCAGACAATGTTGTTAAATATATTTAAGAACATGTAATAAAATAGAAACACATGTGTATGGTTATTATTATAAAATAAATTTTCTTCCCTGGACATAGTGGTACATGTCTTTCATCCTGGGATTTAGGAGGCTGAGGCAGGAGGATTGCTGTGAGTTCAAGGCCAGCCCGAAGTACATAGTGAGACCCTGTCTCAGAATAAAAAAAAAAAAAATGACAGTGACCCTGGTCTCAAAATGGGAGGTTGAGAGTATGCTTCATGGATAGGCAGTGACTACTAACTGATGGTGGAGTCGAATCCTATCACTGGCCTTGAACTCACAGTGATCCTTCCGCCTCAGTCTCTTGAGTGCTGGGATTATAGACATATGCCACCACACCTGGCTATATTAGGTGTTTTATCTTGTACTTATTATGTATCTTCATCATGTATTGTGTTTTTTATTCTTTTCCCCCCAAAACTCATTTTATCTCAAGGAGGAAAAAAAGAAGAAGAAAAAAAACTAAAACAAAATTTCAAAACACATCAATCAGGGACAGCAATGGTACATACATTGCACATTGTCACCCCAAGTCATTATCCCAGAGCACAAATCATTCAATTGTCCAAACAATACTGGTACAAATCTTTCTCTTCAGCAAACTCAAAGAAATCAGTAGTATAACTATCTTAACTAATTTTTTATATACATATACATACACATATACATATATTTTTTTCTTTCAGCTCCTTACACTAATGAAACAATACAATGGTTATACATGTGTGTCTCACTTATTTCACTAATAAGTATGTTCTCAAGGTGCATCCATTTACCTATAAAAGTCTACAGTTTATCCTTCTTTATGGTTGAGTAGTACTCCATTCTATAAAAATACCACATCTGTTTTTCTAATTTTTTTTTTATTTTAAAGGGGGTAAAATTAAGCACAACAAAACAGAACATAAGAAAGCAATGTAAGAGACATAGTATAAAACTGATCTGAACAGGATGATGAAGGCGTTTTAGGTCTTCAAGACCAGACAATAGGGAAGTCAACAATGGCCGTCATAGTGTCTCTCATTCTCTTCACAATTGTTGTCAAGTATGTTCAAATAGTTTCAATGTATGTTGAAATTAAAACAAAAAAGGCTAAAATCACTCTGAACAAAGAATAATAGTATTTCTGGATTTCACATCATGACACTATGGAATCAGCACTGGTTACTGAAGTGTCTCTTTCTTCAAAGTAATTGTGCATTTCATCATGCATTATATAATCAGTTCTCATAAACTGTTTATAAGTTGTACACATACATAAGTCTCTACATGTATATCTATCCTTTCTGTATCAGAGGGAAAAACAAAACAAAGCAACAAAAAACAAAAAAATTCCTAGAAAAACATGAAACAAAAGTCATATAAAACTGCAATACAAGATGATCTACAATGGTTTCTATGATGTCTCTTGTTATCTTCAATAGAATTGTCTATATCATCAGGTATAGCATAATTGAATATAGCAGTACATAACAATATTAATAAAAATGAAACATTGGAGACATTATAAGACTTCAAAAGCACATAATAATCAAACCAGAGTGGGTATCCTAGTGAATCATGTCATCTTCAGTGTTGTTGCCTATACTCTCAGACTTGATACTATCAATCACAATAGACTCAAACAAAACAGCAATCTAACAGACCAGATTCAAATAAGATCAGTATTAATAAGACAGTGGAAGTTATACAGGGCTTCAGATTAAGTTAACAGGAAATTAAGGATGATTACCATACTATATCTTGCTATTTTTGGGATAGCTATCTGTGCCCTCAAATCTAGTACAAGTAGATAAACTGGAACAGAATATAATCCATCTAAACAGAGCAGTGAGAATAATGTGGATTTTAAATCCTGATACACTATTAACAATATCCTCTGCCTTCTTTTTTTAGACTATTCCTTCCCTTTCACTCTCACAGGGTGCACTGTACATTTTGGGTCCCACCAACTCCCTCAGTTTTTAGATTGAGGGGGCAACCTGCTATTTACCTAGGTAGTTCTGAACTTTCTCACTCCTGGACTTGATCTCAAGTTGTATTCCTTTACCTACAAAAGCCTCAAGGTTTTACTTTGCTATAGCTGAGTAGTTCTCTACTGCACAAAATTATCACATCTTTCCAACCTATCTGCAGTTGCTGGTCGAGTTGTCCCTATTTCTCTCTGGTTCCCTGTCACTTAGAGCATTGTTTTCTCATATTTGTTTTTCAGCCTATAAACCCTCTTTCAGGTTGATTATATTTCCTATACAGAGCATCTCGATGGACCCTACCTCCTGATCCACTCTACCTGTGTTTCTTTTTGTTAGTGTATCAAGGCCATCTATGTTAGAGATTATAGCCATCCTTCTCTGCCTCATTTCTGTTATGCTATTTTTCTGCCATTTGTTGTCTACTTTTCTCCTTCATTCTACTGTCTGCCCCATTCATTGAGGCCTCTCTGCCACTGTTCCTGAAATCCTAGTATTTTTCTCTCTCTCTCTCTAGAATGTCCTTCAGTATTCTCTGTAGGATTGGATTGGTGGTCACAAATTCCCCCACTTCCACTTTGTCATGGAAGCATCTTGTTTCTCCATTAATTTTGAGAGACAGTTTTGCAGGGTATATCAGTCTGGGTTGGAGGTTATTTTCTTTCAGGGCTTGGAATACTTCACTCCAAGCTCTTCTTGATTTGATGGTTTGTGTCAAGAAGTGTGCCATTATTCTGATGGGTTTTCCTTTATAGGTGATCTGTTTCTTTTCTCTGACTGTTTTTAATATTCTGTTCTTGTGATGAATTTCTGGGATCTTATCTGGGTGTAGTTCTGTTTTGGTTATGGCTGGCTGGAGTTCTGTATGCCTCCTACATCTGAATATCATTTTGTTTTCTAATGCTTGGGAAGTTTTCCTTAATTATTTCTGTGAATAGCCTTTGTATTTCCTTTGTGTTTAGCCCTGCTTCTTTTTTTTTTTAAGATTTTATTTAAAGAGAAACAAAAGCATGTAAAGGGTAGAGATAATACAGAATTCCAAAAAAAAGATAAACAATAAGAAATCACTAGTTAATAAATTACATATTATCCTCTTAGAAATAGTTGTTCAAGTTACAAAATTAAAGCATACAAAGTAGATGGTCAAACAGTGAGAGTGTGAACAGCTACACATGCATGAATCTCTACGTGTATTTCTATCCTTTCTGTATTAGAGGGAAAAACAAAACTTAGCGAGACAAAACAAAACAAATTCCTATAAAAACATGAAACCAAAAAGTCATATAAAACCACAGTACAAGATGATCTACAATGATTACTGTGTTGTTTCTTATTATCTTCAATAGAATGTCTATATCATCAGGCATAATTGAATATAGCAGTATAATTGAGTATAGCAGTAAATAACAATATTAGTAAAATAAAACATTGTAGACAGTATAAAACTTCAAAGGCAGGTAATAAACCAGAGTGGATATTCTAGTGGATCTTGTCATCTTAAGTGCAGTTGCCTATACTCTCAGACTGATTCTATCAATCATAACAGCTTTGAATATAATCTATCAATACAAAACAGTGATCCAACAAACCAGATTCGATTACGATCAGTCATGGTAAAACTGTGTAGGTTTTACAGAGCTTTAGATTAAGTTAATAGGAAATTAAGGATGATTACCATACTATATCCTGTTATTTTCAGGATTACTGTCTGTGCCCTCAAATCTAGTACAGGTAGAATGACTGGAACAGAATATAATACATCTAAGCAGAGTAGTG
>PVLA01009963.1:0-68833 GCA_004027455.1 Hydrochoerus hydrochaeris
AACCCCCCTGGAGTCTCCACCCTCGACTCCATATTGAGCATTACATAAAAACATACACATGTGAACTACACAAATTACAATTATCAGTACAAAACATTCCAAGATCCCCGTGCCCAATTCCCACATGCGTTGTCCTTTTCCTGGAGAAGCGATTGTCACAAGGCGTGGATGGACTAGGATGCAGCATGGACAGAAAAGGGCGCCGCACTTGCTGATTTCTCAGATGCTCTAAAGGCATCTTTCTTATTTGTCCTTGTACAAAGCACTTAGTTTCATTTTAACGGTGCTGTTTTAGCAGTCATACTTCCTCTGTCCTCAAGTTTATCCATGTTTCCTTCAGGGTCAAAATTTAATTCTTCAATTTTTTTCCTCTCCTTTTTCCCAGTGATTCTGATGATAAATTTGGTGAATTAGCCAACTGCATCCATGCTGCAGCCTGAATATTAGACTGTCTTGAAATTTCCTCTTTCAGGTTAATTAGTTAACTGTCCTTAATCTCACTCTCCTTTGAAGTCTCAGGACCTGGGGAAGTGTAGAATATTTTGCCACAATGTAACAGACATGCCCTCTATTCCAGTTGTCAATGGGATCCTTATTTGCCAACAGATTTCCTGAACCTTGGCTTTACTGTCTGCACTCTGGTTAACTGTCTAATGTTCTGAGATATGACCAGAATCAGCTATCAGAAACTTTCAGCATTGTGTGGTTTCTCCTGCCCAAATCTCCAAAACTTTACAAATTTTTCCTACAAACCAGTTCCAAACTTTCTCAAAGCTTTTCCAATCCTGATTTCATATTAGTTTTCCTCTCTCTGAAACACAACCAACCACCACAAATGAAAGGAGGAAAAATTTAATTTAGCTCTTTTGGGGCATATTCAGTCCATGGTTAGTTGGCTCCAATGCAGAAACATCCTGGTTGAATGGTGTGGCAGAGCAGCTGTTGGGCTGGGGAGCAGAGCGGGTGGGGGGGGACAGTGCCAGGGACAAAGGGGCTGAGGACCATAGACAGCACCAAGGCTACACCTCACCCAGAGACATCACAGAGCATGGTCTGCTAATCAGCAAGGCTTGTCTTAGCCCAATGAAATCAACATATCAGAATTAATGGTCATAACACATCCTCATAAATGCTAGGTAACACCTACCTATAATCATTCTAGAGCATGAAATTTGACCTTGAGATTGGTGATAATAATTTACACATTTCATGATTCCTCCAATATGTGTAGTGTAGGAGTAAATTCATTTCAAAACTGCATAAATGTACACTCAGATATAGAAATGGACACTGTTCCATTAGTTATTATTTCTCAAGTTTGCTATTGATTTGTATGACTTGCAATTTTTGGTCTTTTTAAATTATCTTAGAGTGGTTTGGCTCATGTGACTGTGTCCTTTCAAATACATTCCTGCAGCTCCTCACCCCTGTGCTTATGACAAATCATGCATTTACTTGTGATTTTTGTACACTGATGTGATTGTAGAAAGCAAAAGCAAAAAGGCATCTAAAATTAAAATTTTCTAGATCGCTGTTGAATCTCAAATATACTTTAAGTGATATTCCTGTCTCAGTGACAGACCTGCAAATGACCTCATGTATCCCATGAAGCATTATGAAATCTACTTCCTCAGCTGGGTTATCAGGAGAATGAATTTTAAAATTTTCAAATATTTGATCACTCATCAGTTTTTTTTTATTATTATTTATTAAGCATCCTCTGAGTTCAACCCTGACAAGGAAAAGCTGGTTGTTTTGCTTTGATTGTGTAGCACATGCAGGAAGCAGAAAATATCAAATACAACATACACCTGTAAGCTGATAGGAAAAGGCACCTTGGACTATTCATGGAGATGGGGTGATGTGCTATATTGCTGTTCTTGCACAATTGACTTCTTCAGTGTACTCACCTGTGCAAGCACAGTAACAGACATTTGCAAACATATCCTGTGTATAAATCCACTTAGTTTAATCTCAGATAAAAAGGTCCCATTGTTCTAACTTATTTCACATTCATGAAGGAGTCATAAAGGGAATACATTTTATTTTTATCTTTCAAATAAAAACCTCTGTGGCATGTTCCTTATGCTTATCTGGCCAATTAATAGTAATTTTTTGAAAAAAAAATTAAGATGAACATTTCAAATAGTATTAAAATTTTTTAGTTTTTTCATTCTTTGATTTATTTCTTCTTTAGCAATTATGATACAATTGCTTTCAATCTGCCTTCTGTGTCTATTATTTTACTAAAAACCACATTCTGAGTTGACCAGTTATCAAACCAGTGCTTTATTATAGTCTCTTTCTTCTTATGTCTGAGTACTGTAGACTGTCTCTTCTTTTTCCTCTGTTAAGTTTCTGTGATAATTTTTTTCATACTTTTTGATATTTCTTTCTTTTACCCTATAAAGTGTTTCTCAGTTTTTAATTTCATTTTCTCATCCTAATCTCACATGTGCATTTTCTTATGGCCAGTGTTGCATTCCTTCTCCATTCTGCCCGACGTCCTTTCTGCTAACTAAAATTTGTTGTTACTACATGAAAGAATTGATTCTGATGCAAAAAAGAACTCTTGATTTTGAATGGACCAAAGTTCTAGTAACAAAGGCAGAGGCTCCATTATCTACTCTGGCAGACAGATATTCTATTATTTGGAGAAGACTTTCTAACTTGATGTTTCAAAAATACCTAGCTCCACATTTTGTGTATAAGACAGAATTCTACAGAGTATTTTACACACTTGATTTTGGTTGTTTAATCCTAATTATGATCTCTAAAATAACATAACACAATATATTATAATTGAAGAAAATGTATTGGATACGTAAGAAGAGGCAGAATCAAGAAAATTACCAAACTATTTGCTTTTTGAGTTATTAGACATTTGAAAACAGTTCTGTGTGCTAGGATGAAATGATTTTGTACTTCAATTTTTGTCTTGTGCTAGAATTATGAGCCAGAAATATCTAATGACATTTACTAGTTGCTTTTCTATTTTCTTGCTAAGTCAGTAGTATGTATAATTCACTCTCAAAATACTGTTGCTCCCGAACATGGTGATGTAAAGTATGAAAGATTACTTGGTGTCCATGTCCAGTTTTAACCTCTGAGATGCCCAGGGGGTGCCTTACTGAGGTGCCTTAGTGTGAGTCTCATGAAAACAACCCCAAACTGAAGCTTCTGTGGCCTTTTATTGAGAACCAGGAAGCAAAGATAATGAACAAAAGCAGGATGTCTGTGCAGGAATTCGTGTAGAGACAGGCAAAGAGTGGGGAAAGGACAAGGAAAAGACGCAGTGACCTGAGTGGAGCTAACCTACCCAGTTAGTTAGGGAGAGCACAGGGAGGGCAGGCTGGGAGCTGACATTCCCTAAGGCGGTGTCGGATCCTTGTCCTGTAGGCTGTCCTTTAACCCTTAACCCTGTCTTCTGGGAGGCCTGGGGTGTGGCTCATACCAGTGGCCAACACTACTGCATCAAAATATTTTCATCAACTTAATTTCAAGTATAACAACTACTGCTTTTTAACCGCCTTTAAATCAGACCCATATGTGCAAACATCGTATTGTCTCCCTAGTGTGAGAAACCTAGTGAGTCAGTATGGTCCAAAATGTATAAATGTGAACTGGAAAGAAACTGTTCAAAAGAAAAGACAAACTGTGATGGGGGAAAGGAGAAAGGAAGGAAAAGAAAAAATTTTATTTATAAGCAAGATAGTTAAGATAGTTATACAGCTAGTTTCTCTTAGCCGATTAAAAAGTTTGTGTTAATATTGTTTGGACAAGGTTTCATGCCCGTATCTTGTAATCTGCATAACTATTATGGAGACAATAATACACAATGTATTAATCACGATAACTCTCCTACTAACCTATTTTGAAACTCTGTCTTATTGGTATTTTTCTCTTAAAAAAAAAAAAGCCAGGGGTTTAGCTCAGTGGCATAAGCACCTGCCTGGCAAGTGAGGTTGTGACTTTGATTCCCAGTACTAAAAAAAACCCAAAAACAAATTAAAAAGAGTACTGTATCATGGCTCCTTCCACTCCTTGAAAGCATCATAAAGGAATAATAATAGTAGTATATGTACTTTCCAACCTAGCTGCTCTGAGTGATGGCTGCTGTCCTAGGTCTCTCTCGGAGTAAAGAAGGACAGGGAGAAATCTGTCTTCTGTGGATTCCTGTGTGTTTTCAGTAAAGCGAGTCAAAGTATCTGACACATGATTCATATTCAGTAAGCTTCTTGTTGTAAAGTGTGCCCCATCAGTAAAGTAAACAGGAGACTCGATATCTATTGAAAGCCAGAAGGATACTTGCATTTTGTAATCATAAACAAGATAGTAGTTGTGTACTATGCAAGTACCCTAGAAGCAAGGTGACTCACTTTGAAGAGCCCATGGATTTATTTCTCCAATAGAAAGTATTTTGATGGGTGAGGAAGAGTTTCTATTCCCTAGAGATAAGAGAAGTGAACGCACTGGAATTACTCACCTGCTTAATAAGGGATTTGTGAAATTCAAAGCTCACTTTTTCTTTTCTTTCTTTTTTTCTTTAGGCAACAAAGGTATTTTACTAAGGCTTTTTCAAGAAAGAAGTAGTTACCAGTGTAATTCAGAAAACCTATCTAGTTTAAGTTTTTTTTATATCATGCAGTGTTAGATATCTTAAAAAAATACATTTCCCATTGTTACTATCTTCCCTTATATAGATAGAAACACTAAGTGTTGTTGCAAAGTTTTAATCTCTAGGTATAAAAATGCATTAAAAAAGCGATTTGGGTCCGGGGGTTTAGCTCAGTGGTGTAAGTGTCTTCCTGGCAAGCGTGAGTTCCTGAGTTCGATCCCTGGTAAAAGAAAAGAAAAAGAAAAAGAAAAGGAAAAAGAAAAAAGCAACTTGTAGAAATCACTGTGGGATCACCACTAAGACTGAACGAAACATGGGCTATAAACTTAGTCCAGGTGCTAAAAGGTTTGAGCACAGAAATACTGATTTTCAAGTACCTTATTGATCCTAATACACATAAGGGATGTGCTGTGAAGGTTTTGGAAGCACTGAGATTTTTTTCCCCCACAGAAAAGACAAAGAAATCACAACATGAATCTATCCTACACTGAACACAATGGTGAGGAGGTAAACCTGTCCTCAAAACTGTCATTCTTCCGCATCAAATAAGAAGGAAAACAAAGGTTGTTGTGTAGAAAATCCTGCCTGAAAACACATCATTCAGGCCTCTGATACATTAACCTGAAACTCAGTACCCCGTGTACGAAAGGACCTGATGCTCCAACAGCGTGTTTGAGGCTCTCTGAACCTTCCAGGCCGCCAGGAGTCAAAGGGAGAACTGGGGAGCAGAGCGGGAAGCATCTCCACTACCCCAAAGTCAACAATGAGCAGCTGAAGGCAGAGTCTCTGCGAGCCTGTGAGGAGGACTCTACAGACTGCTGAGCGGTCACTAAGGAGCCGGAACTGAAGCTCTGCGGTTTCTTCTACCCACTCGGAGAAAAGCAAGTGCACAGGGCGGGCATTCATGCGGGAAAGCAAGTTACCATATATTCAGAATTCCAGGTGGACCGATACACTACGGGGACGGCTTCCAAGTGCCCCACAGGGTGCTGTTTTTGGATTAGTTTCCATGGGACTTAAGGTAGCTTTAGGGCTTACCAGATATGCTTCAGAATTGGCTGGAAAAGCAAACAACAGAAGATGAAGTGAAAGAGATTCACCAAAGCCTGAAAATTGCAGCTGGGATTTTTAAACATTTGAAGGGAAGTCACATCCCGAAGTGGAGCACACTGCAGAGAAGGAAGGAGACTTGGAGCCCAGGCTGGTGGTGGCCTATACCTTCCAATCTCAGGCTGAAGCTCAGGAAGTGAACCCTTTTAAAAATATATTGCCTGCTATTTATGGTACTTTAATTGTGGCACATGTTTGAAGAAAGTGAGCTTCTAAGATTCTCTGCACTCACAACCAATATCTAGCTCTGTTCATAGCTGACAACATCACCATCACAGATGCCCTTTGTTGATCTTTAATCAGAAGTTCTATAGAGGAATATGTGAGTAAACTTACAGTCATTACACACAGAGTAGATAACAAAACCTCTTTGATTCTGTCCCACAGGGTGACTGTCGAGCTGCTACTGTAGCACACCTGAAAGCAATTAGGAAAACATTAAACAGGTGACAGGTGTTCAAAAACCATGACTGAGATCTGAATCCTAGGTTCTCTTTTAGTATCTTTTTTCCTCAGTACAAATTAGAGCAAATACGATTTGCTCTGTCTGCTACATAATATTGTGAGACCATTGAGGTGAACAAGAATGTGAAAGTGCATTATGTGATTTTAGTAATTATACATTTACTAAATGTATAATTGTACATACCTTATGGACCAGTAATTTTGGTTGTTACTATTACTGTAACCTTAAATAACTATAAAGAAATTAGCACTGTTTCTAGTGTATACTAAATTCTCAACAATTGTTACCTCTTATTATTAGACTGGTACATTTTTATTATTACTAATTCTGATGTTTTACAGAAATTGTTCTCTATTACTCTAACCTGGATCATGTTCCAAGAAAATAATTTAGAAATTAACTCGAAGTCACAAATGAGTAATTCCATTTTTATTTTAAAATGGGCATACATTTGTGAAGCCATGCTTTTTGAATAATAATTTTTAAAAAGTATTGCTTAGTATATTTTTACTGTGTATTTCTAATTTATATTTTTGGTTTTTAGTGTCCTGTTATCTAGTCATCTCTTCCATCAGTGGAAAGAACAGAGACATTAAGTGGTAGGAGCGATATGTAAGTTTAATAAAAACTAAAAGATGGATATTTTCCTAAAATAATTTGTGAAATTATATCCCATTTAAGATAACATGTTTCATTTTTTTTTTTTCTTTCAAAAGTAGTTAAATACAACAGAACAAGACAGTACAGGGCCGAGGATTTAGCTCAGTAGCATAAGTGCCTGCCTGGCAAGGGAGGGGTCATGAATTCGATCACTGGTACCAAAAAAACAAAACAACCCCCCCCAAAAGATGTTTCTATAGTACTGAATTAGTAGAGATAGTCAAATTACATTAAATAATATTAGTTTTTGGAATTTGAATAAAGAAGCCATTTAGAAACTGGATTCGTCACATGGATTTGTAAAGAGCTTCGAGTACATGTAACTGCTTTATCTGTATAGCTGTAATTACATTTAATTGCTAGAACCCACTTGTTAGCTGTTATGGATTGGTAACTGGTGGTCAACTTAAACACCAGCTTAACTGAATCAGCCTGGTGCTGAGCAAGGATGGCCCACCTGAGGACTGTTGCCAGCATAAAAAAGACCTGGAGAGGAAGATAGCACTGCAGATTATTCTCCTAAGTGAATGTTGTTGTTTGGAGCTGTTCTTTTGGAGCTGTTTAACCTCCAAGAGAAGTTTGTCACACTGGCTTCCTGATATGCACTTGGCTATTCTCATCATCAGAGGAGCTCTGCACTTCATTGTTGCTGAGGATGGCTGTGGCACTTTTTGGGGGAGCCCTGGTCCTTATTTTGAGTGTTGCATCTTGACTCCAGTGCAGAACTCTCAACCTACTAGCACAGATCCTTCACCCTGCTGGTATAGACTTTCTAGCTTCCACTGCTCACTTTGGGGCCTTCCCAGCACAGATTCAGGAAGCAAACTTGCATGAGTCATTGTCACGGGATCTGGCCTCCAGTTAGCCTCATGGGAGGCATTGTCTTGGGCTCTAGGTTTTCTGCTGAACTCATGCAGGATATCGCCATGGGATCCAGGTCCACAGATGGCTTCTCGAGGTCTTTGGTGTGTAGACAAATTTCCTGCACTTCTTGTATTTAACTTTTTGGGTGACCATAATATAATAATGTAAATCATGTGCTTTATATTGTCCTGTTCTCCTTGCAACCTCTGACTACAACATTAGTGAACTCCAAAGATTTTTTTATACTAAAATGTCCTTATCCTAGTATCTATACTATTTTAATTTTGTCAAGGGCTATCAACTATGGTAGCAAACTATGCCAAAACTTAGTGAATTTAACACAACAAACACTTACACATTCCTGATTCCATGGATTAACTATTTAGCTTAACCTCAAGTGAGATGTCTCATGTTGCTTTGATAGGACTTACTGGGACATGACAGGCTGGGTGTTGACAAGGTGTACAGTTGCACCGTGTGTTTTCACCCAGCAGACTTGCCCTCTTCCCTCAGTGGCAGTGTGAGGGGATAGCACTAGTCGTAAGGCTATTCATATTCTGAAAACAACCCACCTAGCATCGCTTCCAGCATATTCTTCCAGATAATGCAAAAGATAAATCACTCTAAACTCAGGGAGTGAGATAGCCACACTAGAGAAGGGAATGAAAATTGAAATTGACAAAATTATTGCCAAGATTTTTGTAAGTAATCTACCACAGGTGAGTGTCATGTGTAAAACATGTGATTGGATTTATACCCATTCCAAGAAGCACATAGAGTGGCCCATTGTACTTGGAAAAGGTGAACATTTTCAGAAAGACAAGGTGGTTCTGTTCAACAATTTGTATCAGTTGTAAAGCATGAGAAGTTATCTCTCTTCAAAAATTTTAGAGTCATTCCTGGCATCTATGGGACATTTAACTAATACTCATTGAATAAGTAAATGGGTCACTTTGCCTATAAAATAATCTAGATTGCTACCTTCAACTGTGGGCAACATTTAATACTTTTTAAAATATTTCCATGGATATGCATTCAGCTTTATCATGTTTCTTTATAATTTATATTTACTTAAAACATAAAATTTTTAAAAATTACTTTCAGTCATCACCCTACCTTCGTACTTTGTATCATGTGTCTGAGTACCTGTAGTCCTAAAGCTCTTCATCTTCTATAAAATTCCCTCACCCTTGGCAGTTCTCCCTTTTTTCTAGTAGTAACTTTACTTTGTAATTCTTAGAATTAAACTAAAGATTCTTGCATTAATGCATTTCTCTTAAATAACTCTTCCATCTTATTATTTCACATTTTCAGGGAAAGGTGTTTTCCCTGCTTGATCTTCTTTACCATATATTACTGAGATAGTTATGTCTAGTGGCACCCAGTGTCAGGGCAAGGTTGCTGAATTCAAGTTGGCAGGAGATCGAGCAGCTGAGTTAAGCTGGCAGGAGACACATGGAGTGTTAGAAGCTGAAAGAATCAGGCTCCAGCGTCAAAATCAGAAAGAGGCCTGAACTTCAGTGGATCTAAGATACAGGCTTACTGGGATAATCCTCTACTCTGCCAAAAATCTACAGAGGGCTTACTTGCTGGGATTAATCCATATGGATCTGGACTTTGTCTACCTGTCTGTATTAGTGACAGCAGAGACACAGGCTTGAAGTAGACTTTTCCCCTTGTCCTTCAGCCTTGCTTGTAATCTCATCCTCTTCTTTTATTTCTCCATTTTTTCTCTAACCTCCTTTAAATTTTCTTCTCTGAGGGTAAAATCTTCATACGGAGGGCTTGTTTACTGTATACAGTCTCCTAGTTTGTTTTAGATTGTGTTATATCACCACAAATCTAGCTCACATGGTTAAAGGTGATAAATCAATAGTTAGCACAGTTTATCTTTTTCTGGGCTGTGTGTGATGCCATTGTTATGCTGTTTGTACTGCTTTAGGTAAAGGTGACATAAGTATTCTAATCGGTTTTTCTTCTCAGTAAGCTAAGACTGAGATTGCCTAAGGATCATAAATAACACTATAGGTCAGTGCCAAAAACTCAGGGGCCAAGGAGGCAGTAACTTCTCCTTCCCAATAAACTGAAGGATTGTGAGGTAGCATCTTGCAACAGACTCAAAACCCAAAACCCAGTTACACCCAGAAGATCCCTCTGAGAAACAGCCTTTTGCTAAGGGTTCTAACTACTAGCAATAATATTACTCACCACAGACAATTTATAAGCATAAACCAGGAATTAAACGAAAGAAAAAAAAAGGGGAAAAATGAGAAGACCCTTCCTAAATAAGATGCAATCTGAGGCTTCAGCTCACCAAAGGCAAACCCAGGGGGCAGCGAAGTGGACACACCTTTAGCCGAGCTCATCACTGCCTCTCGATGTGAGAAACTAAGGGTGAATATAAGGGCCAAAATGTATAGCAATACACATTGGAAAACAGGAATAAAACGTTCAAATGAGGAGGAGAAAAAGGGAGGGGGAAGGGAAAGAGAAGCAAGGACAAGGGTAAAAGGAGAGAACGGAAGGACAGCATGGAAACAGAGCTTGCATAAATGAGGAGAAGGGGTATTAAAGGGGGGAGGGGATGGAAAAATCAAGATATGTCATGTGGGTTCAAATTCCCCATGAAGAATATTATCATTATGTATATCTAAAAATGTACCAATGACATACTCAAGTTTCTATAAAAAAGTATATTCATTACAAACTTTGTGTTACTGATGACTCTAATTCTCAAGTAATTTGAGCTATAAAACATGTTAAGTGTACCAAAGAGTATTACATATTGCTCCCCCCAGTTATTGTATTATACAAACCAATAATTCCTGTTTTCCTGATCTACTGTGCTGAGGTTACTCACTATGATTGTGTTATTTTAAAAAAAATTTTTGTGTCCAGCGGTATTTGCTTTGTGAAGATAAGGGCTCTAATAGTTGGTGCACATGTATTTACAAACGTTAGGATATTCTCTGGTACTGTTTGGAGCGCTGGTTTGGTGTTCATTAATCTCTGGAGTTTCCCTTCCCATGTAATATCCTCATTTCTCCATTTATTTGGAAAGAAAGCATTTTTCCACAAGTTAATGTTGGTTGCATGTGGTTTGCTTTTAGGGCTTGAAATACTTCAAAATTATCTGGCTTTTAAAACTTTTGTTGAGAAATATGCTGTAATGCTAATGGGTTTGCCTTTATAAGTAACTTTTCGTCTATCTGACAGCTTTTAAAATTGACTTTTGGGTTGGATGTCTGACATTCTTTTTTATCAGCATTGGTTGGTGTTGTGTAAGCCTCACTTACTTGTATGTTAAACTCTTTCCTCACATTTGCAAGGTTTTCTACTATGATTTCAGTAAAAACTTTATTTTTCCATGTGTGCTATCTCCTGATTTCTCTCTAATTCCAGTTAGCCTTAGGTTGGTCTTCTTAGTGTCATCTAGTAGCTGTTGGATGAACTTTTTCTTGTACTTTTATACTTTTAAAACTTCTCCGAGTAGTAATTCATTGTAACTTAGCATCTATCCTTAGTTTTGGGAATGTGGTCTTTACACTGATCAGTTCTGAAATTTATGAATTCTATATAATTTTTATAACTGGTATTTCAGTCTGATACCTTTTATTAGATTATATAGCTTTGGTAAATTTGTCATTTACATTTTGAAATGTTTTTTGTCAGCACTTTCAAGTTTTTCCCCCTAAAATCACACTGAAAATTTTGTATGATAATTTCATAAACTTCTCTTTCTTGTCTTTTTTGAATTCATCATGTTTCTTTAACTCTTCTTCAATTCATAAAACTGCTACCTGGGGAAACAATTTGGGAGTATTGCTTCTCTTTCAATTTCATTACAGAGTTTGAGAAAGTGGCATAAGGTCTTCTCTAAATGTCTTGTAATATTCAGCAGAGAATCCATCAGGGCCTGGGCTTTTCTTTTTTGGTAGGTTCTTAATTACGTCTTCATCGGTCATTTCATTGACCAATGTTGGTTAATTTAGAATTTTTATATCCTCTTGATTCAGTTTTTTATAACATCATCAACAGATCTGATCATACATCACTTAAATGTGATAGAGCTTGCATTTGCTATTTCACTCTTCATTAGTACTCTTCACAGCCTTTGTTCAGTTGATATTAGCATGTATCTTGTGATATAAAAGAAGTGAAGGGAAGAGTTAGCCATGTGTGAAAGAGGAGTAAAAATCAGTAGGTGGTGAAGTAGGTAAGAAAAATAATACTAGGTGAAAAATTAGATAAGGTGTCAGGTTCCATCAGAAGCCTTTTTGTTTTAACATGGGGATTAAATTTACAACCTTGTGCTTTCCAGGCAGCCACTTATGCCACTGAGCTAAACCCCTGGCCTCTTTCAGAAGTCTTTCAGTTGGATTAAAGGGTTATAGTTGAGCAATTTTAGATCTTTGAGGGGGCAAGGACAGGATATAGGAGGAGGAGGAGATGTACTTTTGGGTTGAGGAAAAATATGAGATTGTTGGAATCTCTTGATATATATTGTACATCTGCAAAGTGTAAGAGGCAAGAGAAAAGGAGATGAAGTAAAATAAGGAAGGCCAAAAGAAATAGAAAACAGGACAGGAGATTAATAAAAGAGCAGACAGGGGTGCCAGAGAACGCAGAATATGATGAGAAAAATTCATCATAAAGGAAAGAATTTAAAAAGGAAAATAAACATGTAAAAAACGAGAAACTAGCATCGGTATGGAAGCTTGAATGGAAGAAATGAGATAGGGAACTGAGCAGAGAAAAGTAACACCAATTGAATTGAACCCAAAGACAATAAGACAAACTAAACAAAACATCACAGACCAAAAATATATCTGGTCAGAACTCAAACTAAATGCTCCAGCAAAAGAATGTGCATGTTATTTACATGTTATCAGTGTTATCAGTCTGCCAAAAAGCCTGGCTGTTTTAGAGCATTTCCTTCTCGGCTTAGCTGGGGTATAGTTGGAGGAAGCCACATCAAAGTCTCCTTTTATCTCTTTCATTCAAAATTCAAATAATCCTAGTCTCAAGAATTCTTGCTTCCAGCTCCCAGGTGCGCATGACTGACCCTGTCCATGGGTTTGGTTTAGAGACTGCCCCCTGCCCACTGGCAGGATGGTGGGGTCAGAGGTCTGACTTGCAGGCTGGCACCCACGGTGTGGGCTGCCGCACTTGCTCTCTAGTGGGGGTTCGGGAAACACCTTCGTGCTCCAGTGTGGGACCCTGAACGTTGCCAGGCAGTTCGCTCTCAGGTGCGGTGTGTAGTCTTTAGGTGGAGTGTGCACCTGGGGGAGTCTGCAGGCCTCCGTGTTTGTAGGGGTTGATGGGAAGAAGGGTATTTGCGGAATCTGACCCAGGAGGCCAGTCTCCCAGCGCTTTTCCCTCTGTTCTCTCAGGCTGTGTGAAATTCTTTTGCACTGGGGCTGGGGATTTAGCTCAGCATCATAAGCGCCGGCCTTGCAACCACACGGTGGTGAGTTCAATCCCTGGTACCGATTAAAAAAAAAAAGAATTCTCTTGTACTGACCGCTCCAGGAAAGGGGAGGGTTGTGACCAGTTTGGGTGATCTCACTTTTCCCCTTCAATGATCCAGATATTAGTTTTGATCTGTATATATCATCTTTCTGATCGATTTTCTTATTTATTTATTTTTAATTCCAGTTGTTTGTGCAGTTTTTCTGATTTCTTTTACCATCAATTTCCAATTTTATTGCACTATGATCTGAGAATATGCATGGGATAAATTCAGTTGTTTTGCATTTACTTAAACATGTTTTATGAGCCAGTATGTGGTGTCTTCTGGAGAATGTGACATACAAACCTGAGAAGTAAGTATTCTGATGTTGTGGAATGGGACACTCTGTAGATATCTACTAAGTCCATTTGTTTGCAGGTTTGGTTCAATTCTGGTACTTCTTTGTTGATAATTTGTCTAGTTGATCTATTTATGATATTAAGTATCACAAATGGGGAATTAAGGTCCCCATTACAGCTGTGTTCATGCTTATTTGATCTTTAATATATATTTTATATTGGTGGCTGTACTGATATTTGATGCATATATAATTGTAATTGCTGTCCTCTTCCTCTTGGAGTTTTCCCTTAACAAGTATGTAGTGACCTACTTTGTCTCTTGTGATCAATCTTGGCTTCACATTGTCTGCAAATAGAATAGCTATCCCTGCTTTTTTCTAGGTTCCTGTTTCATGTTTTCCTTCCTTTGACTTTCAGTCTGTGATGTTTTTAGTTAAATATGTTTCTTATATGCAGCATACTGTTGGATCTTGTTTATTGATCCACCTGGCAGTCTGTTTCTTTTGATTGGTTGAGACCTTTAACACTGATGTTTATAACTGACATGTATGTATTAGCTTATCATTGCCATATTATTTTCTTATTATTAGTTCCCTGTCTTTTGCTTCTGTGTAATTTCTTGCCTATTTGGTGGATTCTTTCTATTGGTGTTCTTGGAATTATGGTCTTGATTATGACTTTCTAAAATATCCATCAGAACATTTTGGAGAGCTGGTTTGGTGGTCATGAATTTCTTTAGTTGTTTTTATCATGAAAGTATCTTATTTCTCCATTGATTTTGAAAGTCAGTTTTGCAGTGCCCATCAATTTAGATTGGAGCTTGTTTTCTTTCAGTACTTGAAATACTTTACTCTGGGCTCACCTTGACTTGAGAATTTCTGTTGAGAAATCTACTGTGATTCTGATGAGCTTTCTTTTGTAGGTGATTTGTTTCTTTTTTCTAACAGCTTTTAAGATTGGGTTTTTGTGTTGAATTTCTGGCAGCTTGATTATTATATGTTTTAGTGTAGATTTATTTTGGTCAGAGCTAATTGGAGTTCTATATATCTCACTTTTTTGCATGTCAGTTTTCTTTTCATGCTTGGGAAGCTTCTGCCATTACTCCTCTGAACAGTTTTTGTCTCACATCATTTGCACTGTCTCCTACTTTGTTATACATTCCAGTGTATCTTATGTTGTTCTTTGCATTATGTTGCAGAGGTTTGATTGATTTTTCATGGTCCCTTGCTGTTTTTAAGAAATCTTTATTTTCTTTATTGGTAACCTCAATCCTGTGTTTTAGATCTGATATTTTGTCCTTGCCTTGGTTCAATTTGCTGCATATACTTTCAATGGAATTTTTAATCTCTGGGATTGTACCTGTAAGAATGTGTTTCATGGATTCCCTTTCTTTCCTATGTTGAACACTCATGATTTCCATCATTTTCCTAAGATTGTGTAGTTTTTTGGTTTGTGTCTATGCTATATTCACTGAGAAAGTCCTTCATTTTGATTATCATCACTTTTTTTTTTATCTAAGAGATTATTTCTGATCTGATTTTTTCTACATCCTGAATTATATGATGTTTGTTTTACTTTTGCTGGTACCATTTTAGGGAATTCAGATGAGTGGCTTCTGATACCTCTGTCACATTGTTCCCTGCACTTGTCCTGTGTTGACTGGAGGTCTGGAGTTGCACTTAGCTTCTGCTATATGTGTGTGTTGGTGCTTTTAAATTTTTTATTGTAGATTTCTTATCACTAGTATCAAGGCTTCCCTTGGCAATGTATTTCTCCATGATGTATTGTAGGTGGAGCTGACTCTTGGTTTTTGTGTCTGTCCCAAGATCCTGCCTTCCCAATTTGTAGGGGCAAGAAGTTTCTATGTACTTGGCTTACTACCTTCTCCTTTGGTACTGGACTATATGATGGTTATTATTCCAGGTAATCACAATGTTGTCACACAAGGGAGAACAACTGATTAGAGAAGGAGTGACATCTTGGCTAAAGTAATACAGTTAGCAATAGCATCAAACACAGCCTAGAAACTGCCGAACTGTGTTAACTATTAATGCAGTACCTTTAACCATGGGAACAGAATCTACAGGTGTATAATGAAATCCAAGGTAAACTAGGAACTTCTATACAGTGAGTTTCCCTTAAAATCACTCTGCTAAATCAAAACTCACCATGTACAGATGTGTGAGGAGATTTAGGAAAGTTAGGGGGAAAATAGAGATCAATGAAGAGAAATAGTGGAAACATGGCTGAAGGCCAAAAGGGACCCCCCAAGATCTATGAACCTGGGTAGAAAGAGGACAGAAAGGAAGAATGAAGGAGAAACGAAAGAATATTGAAGTGAACTGGAAAGATTAGTAATATTGTTCACTCACATGAAACTATAAAAAAATCAAGATAGTTGAGAAATGTGGAAAAAAAGGCAAACAAAACAAAAAATAAATGTAAAAATATAAATGATTAAAAATTTGACAGAAAAAGGGAAAAGAAAGAAGGAAAGAAAGAAAGAGAAAGAAATCCAATGAAATTCCTCTGGCGTCCTCAGTTCCAAGGTACTGTCCAAATCAAAGCCCAGAACTGTGCCAGGTAGCACAGCCAAGTCTGCACTATATTAAGTGCTTGGTGTGAGGCAGACCTGGACCTCCAGATGTGGGGTCCAGGTCTCATCTTCAACCTGCAACTTTCTGCATGTCCCGTGGCAGCCTGTCCACTTCTCTCTACCATGTGTGTCTCTACATTGTTCTTTCAGTTGTTGTGGTACTGTGAATTCATTTTTATATATGATTGTTTACCCTATGATGGAAGGAAGGAAAGAAGAAAAGAAGGAAGTATTGAAGAAAAGACAATTAAGTGTGATATACTATTAAATTAGATGTGTTGGTAAAGAGATATAAATTCCCAGGCTCCGATTTAAAGCATACATAAGTCAAACCAGACACAACAAATAACCTTTGACTATTAATTTAACACTAGCTTTTAAAAGAAATTTTACTCTTACATTCTATTTATAAACTTATGTTCAAATATATCATATATATTTTGTAAAAGTAAGAATTGCTGTGCTATGTGTGTGTACCAGTGCCCCACAATGTGTGTAGTCATTATGTACAACAAATATGTACTAATAGAAATACAAATTTTATTTTATTTTTTAAAATTTTATTTTATTTTTAAATTTTATTTCTTAAGAGAATAAAACAAAAGAGGACAGAACAAAGCAGATCAGAACAACTGCACTTTAGAAATACAAATTAAAAAAAAAAAGAGTGGCAAGTATAATGCGACCAATGAGAAGAGGGATATTTTCAGGAGAATTAATGGTAATATGTCATTAACTAATAATTTTAAAATATTTATTTATTTTGTGTTTTGATATCAATAAATCAAATGGCACATTTGTAAAAAATGATGTCTAGTAAATTGCAGAAAGTCTCATTGATCTTTAACTATTTATAATTGTCAACTAATATTAATGTTTAGGTCACAGTTTGTAGAGGTTTCAATGCCTAATCAGCTGGCTCCAAGGCAGCGTGGTGTGGCAAAGGGGTAACAGATCATGGAGACAACAAAAGACAACAAGAGCTGAAGAGGAGGAGGAGCAAGCCTCTTTTCCTCCCTTATAATGTATGCAGGCTGCCTGCCCTAAGGTGGTGTAGCACTCATACCCCAATCCCAGGACTAAATAATGAACCAGTGGCAAACTCTAGATTCAAGTGCCTCCAAAAAGCCTGCCCCTCCGTGATAAAAAGAAGCTTTTCAGAGGACATCCAGACACAAACAACATTTCCCTTCTAGTCCCTCAAAGACTCATGTACATTCCTTTATGCAAAAAGCATTTAGTCCATCTCTGAAAGTTGTGTAAGTCCTAACATTTTCAGCAGTGGTGAAAAGTGCAAGTCCCAGATTGTTCTGATATGAAAGGCTTAGCTATGAGCTCCTGTGCAAATTAAATTTAAACACTTCCAGTATTCAATGGCATGAGATAAACATTTCCATTCTAAAAGTGAGAAATAGGAGGATACAAAGGAATGGGACCAAAGCAAGTCCAAAATCCAGCAGGGCAAACATTAAGTCCTGTAGTTCCTTGTGCCAAATCTGAGGCAATCTGTGTCAAGTTGAGAGCTCCCAAGGGCTTGAGTAGCTCAGCTCCTATGGTACTTCTAACTGTTGTAGCTTCCATGGCTTCTCTCTTGAGCTCACTCTTCTCTTTTCTTGCAGGTTTCTTCAGACTGTCCAAAGTCTTGGCTTCTCTAAACTTCTGGGGTCTCCACTGAACCTTTGGATTTACCCACACAGCTTCAGACACTGCCTTTTCTGGGGCTCAATGTCAGGCCTCCCAGGCATCCTAAAACCTGGGCGGAAGCCTTGTTAACGCTACGATTTTTACACTCTGCATACACCTAAAACCAGCACCACATGGATGGTGCCAAAGTCTGCTGCCAGCTGAAGCAATAGCCAGGCTTTCCTCTTGGTGTGAGGCATCTAGAAACATGCTTAGTCGGAGAACTTTAATGTCCTTTATGCATTACTTCAAGACCTGAGGGTTTGAAACAGTGGATCTCAAGGATAAGGACTTATTCTGCATGCTGATCTTAACTCTTTTTTTACTCAGTCATCATCCAGCCCCTAGAGTATAAAAGAGAAGGGGAACAATCTGTGGTGGTGTCATGTCACGAGGATCAGGAAACCATCATAGCTTATGGTATATAAGCCCCATAGAAGGTCATGACCTGAGTATTTAGAAGACATGTTTCCCACTTCCAGAAGTTATTTTTAATAACATAGTTTACAACTATTTGAATAACTGTCAGTTTTAATAACTAAAAGTAACAGTGAACTTTGTGATTTTTTTTATAATAAATTTCTGCTCCTATGGACATTATATATATTATTAAAACAAACTTTCACATCTCCTATAGCTTGAAAAACTCAACTGCTTTATTTAAAAATCATTGCATCATGGTCTTCAAAGTTGTAGGAAAAATATCAACACTTTTATTAAATGATTTTGACATTTTATTTAAAAAATCAGGCTTTATTTATTTATTTATTTTTGAGTTTGGTCTCTTAACTAGTTTTGATGTCACGTCAGGTGGCCTTGCTGAAATGAATAGTTTGCAGAAGAGGAAGAGCATATTCCTGACTAAGCATATAGCATAGGGAGGTTATGGGGGTCGGATATTTCTGAGTTTGTTCTTTTGCAGCTTTTTTGCAGACTGCTGGATAATGGACAAGGTGGAATCAGTTCTGAAATGCTCTGCTAACTCATCTGGAAGAACATGTTTGTTTTCCCAAACAGCCACAGAGCTCTGTGAGGTAAAGCCTGTCTTTCTGCAGTGGTGAATGTTTCCCTAAGGTGAACCCTGCAGCAGGCAGCACAGATGTTTCTATGTGGCAAACCAGGCCAATGGGAAGACTCATGGCCAGAAGAAAGGGACCACTGTGGGAGTCCCTTGGGGTCTGGGGTGTCACGTACAGTCTGCATGGCACCTTTCTGTCACTTGCATCTCTGGACTCACGGGCTACAGAGATGAGAGGTGTTGGCTGTAACTGGTTACTAATACATCAGTATTCTGAAACCATGGAATTTATGATTTTAGCACAGCGAAGAATCTTAGCAACCACTTAGGCTGAGTTTCCCATTCTCTAGCTGAGAAAATGAAGCTAAAATTGACACTTGACTTGCCAATTATCCCAATAGTTAATGGGAGAAGGAATGTGAGGATCCATTATTGAAAAATTTAAACAACCTGAAGCTCATCAACAGTGTGGCCAAGTAAAGTTATATTAATTCATCCAACTGCATTCAGGGGAATGTGATTAATTGATTTAAGTGTGGGTTTCATAAACTGGAAATAAAAATACAGAAATGGAACCCCACTTGTTTCTTAATTGAAGACAATTGTATGGAAAAGCTAGAGATAGATAGACAAGAAACATTCAAGTGTGACATCAGGCAACTTAACTTCTTGAGTCTCAGTTTACACATCCATCATAGAAGTTACATTGCTTAGTATCCAACAACTAGGAAATAGTAGAATTTAGAATCACATATAAATGTAGACATAGACTCTAAGACTTTCCTCTCTTTCCTGTCTTCTAACTTCTTCTTGGTAAAGAAGGAAAAACATCGTTTCCCTTTATTCATCATTTCCCAGAACACAGTGATTACTATTGTCTTTGATGTCCAGAACAAGTGTTTCAAGCATTTCAACATTTTTCTTTTGCTCACCCTGTTGCTTTGAGTTCCGTGGGCAGCAGTGTCTTCTCTGAATGGTAAATGAAGGACTAGCTATGTCTGATCTGTTCTGCTTAGCATGGCCTGAGCTAAACTCTGGGGCTTTCCTCAGTGCTAAAATTTCCTGCCAGGATTCTTGCTGCTTCTCTCCTTTCCTGCCTACGTTAAAAAGGCATTATTGATTATTCATTCACATCAGCAGGGTAACTTTCACACCTCGATGGTGAGCTTCTCAGTGGTGTTAAATTTAAAGCTTTCTTCTCAGACACGTACCACATTCTTATATACACAGATTTCTTGGGTGTGTTTCTTTTTTCTTATCTGAGGAATATTGTATTAGGAACGTGATTAACTGTGAAATTAAAGATCCTTATATAGGCAGGTGGGATTGTGACTGTAGGATGAGATATCTTAGAGAATTAAAAGAAATCACCTTACTAAAGCATGTCACTCAGAAGAATGAGAAGCCTGTGAGTTGAGGATTATTTTTAGAAACATTCATCTACAGGACTGACCAGAACCTTGAGAGCCAGGACAGCTGCCCAGGCGTGCAGGTGTACACACACACACCTTTGGCAGGTGGACCAACCAGAACCACAAGAGCCAGGACAACCAGGCCCTAGGCATATGGGCACGCACATGCCTTGGGTGGGTAGACAGACAGACACATGGAGACCCAGGACAGCCGCACCCAGACATATGGGCACACACACACACCTCTGGAGGGTGGAGTAATCAGTGATGCCAGTAATGTGGAAGTGTCTGAAGCAGCACTGTGGAGCCAGCAGTTGGGCTCTGGAGAACTCCAATGGAAGACCAGTCCCAACCTCCACATCTAGAGCCTAAGATCAGCTCCATACCCAGCATAAACTGGAAATAAAAATACAGAAATGGGACCCCATGTTAGATTTCTGGAATCTAACATGAACATTCATAGAACTGTAAACACCAGAGGTATTTTACTACTTTAACTGTCCATTCTTTGTTTGATAGGCTACCCTTTCCTGTCTGGTTGGATGGCACCTTGTTTTGTTTTGTATTTTGTGATTGGTTTTGTTCTGAGGCTTTCTATTTCACCCTCTCTTTCTCTGGTCTTTCTTTCTTTCTTTCTTTCTTTCTTTCTTTCTTTCTTTCTTTCTTTCTTTCTGATAATGCTGTGATTGCATGGGATCATAATCATCACCACAACCTAATTCCAAAGTACTGGGTACTGAGCCAAATAGTAACTTTGTATCCTTTATGAATTGGGAAAGTGAATTCTTGGGATAGATATAAAGAATCACCTACATCTAGAGCACATCACTGAAGATCAAACATCTAGGGAATCCTCAACTCTAGTGATAAAGCTATCTAAAACCCCAGAAAGTATCAACATAGAGAACAAAATAAAATGAAAATCGGAGAATGACAAAATGTAAAAGCAATATTCAAACCCATACCCTTAGCCCACCTAGGACAAGCCCAGAATTCAATTGAAAGTCAGACACTGGAACTTTCTGAAATGATAGCAGTAGAAAGGAAAAAAACAATTGGAAAAGGCTATAGAGAAAATAATCTCTCACGTACCAAAAGAAATGATACTTAAATCAAAGGTATTAGAGAAGGCACAGATAAAAGAGAATTGATGAGTCAAGAAAAATGATGGAAACAAAGATATGCCCATCATAGGAAAGAAATGGAATCCAATCCATGCAATAGATCCAAATGGAAATCTAAGAGAGTAAAACCTCCATTGAAAGTATATGCAACAGATTGAATGAGGAAGAGGATATAGTTTCAGACCCTAAAGACAAAATTGCAGCAAGTGATCATGAAAATAAAGATATCTCAAAACTAGAAAAAAAAACAAACCCTGAAAAATCAATCAACAGCCACAAAGAAATCAATCAACAGCTATGAAGCAAAGATGAATAATATAAGATTGATTGGGGTCAATGAGAAAGCTGGAGACAGCACAAATGCAATAAAAAAAATCTTCACAGAAATAGTGGCAGAAGCTACTCAAATATGGATAAAGAAATTGACATGCAAATAAATGAATCACATAGAACTCTAAACAGCCATGATGAAAACAAAACTACAACAAGCCATATAATAATCAAAATTCCAGAAACTCAGGACAAGAACAGATTATTAAAAAATGTTGGAGAAGACAGATCACTTATAAAAGAAAGTTTATCTGAATCATGGCAGACTTCTCAGCACAAGCATTCAAGTCAAGACAAAGCTTGGAGCAAAGTATTTCAAATCCTATAAGAAAAGGACTTCCAACTCAGATTGATATACTCTGAAAAACTACCTTCCAAAGTTAATGGATAAATAAGATACTTCCATGAAAAAGAACAACTGAAGAAATTCATGACAACCAAACCAACCCTCAAAGAGTACTGAGAGATATTGTAGACAGAGATAAAAATGATGACAATTCAAAAAAAAAAAAAACAACAGAAAGAAACCACGGGGCAGGTCAAGCAGTTAAACAATGGGGCAAAGTGGTGATCCAGCAGCAAGAAAATATCATGACAAAGTCAAGTCAATACATATCAGTTATAATCATCATTGTAGACAACCTCATTCACCAATCAAAAGAAACAGACTGGCAGATCGATTAAGAAAAACTTCCAACAATAGGCTATAGACAAGAAACACATCTAACTCAAAGATAAATTCATAGACTGAAAGTTAAAGGATGAAAAACAATTTCCCATACATTAGGAACTCAGAAAAAAGCAGGGGTAGCTATTCTATTTGCAGAAAATGTGAATTCCAAAGTAAGAATGATTAAAAGAGATTAAGAAGATCACTATATACTTGTTAGGTAAAAATGTCAAGAGGAAGAGATAATGATCATAAATATCCATGCACCAAACATGTGAGTACTCAACTATATAAGACAAGTATTAAAAGATGTGAAAAATCAAATAAACAATAACACAGTGGTAATGGGTGACCTTAATACCCCATTGTTACAAAGAGATAAGGGTCTTCTATATAGAGTATCATATTAGCTTCTTCCTCTCCTATCCTTATTCCTTTTATTTATCTCTCTTATCTAAGCACTCTGGCTAATGTTTCCAAAATTGTATAGCATAAGAGTGATGATAGTGGACATCCCTTTCTTGTTCCTGATTTTAGGTTTCAGTTTTTGACTCTTTAGTATGAGGTTGGCTGTTGGTTTATCATAGATGCCTGTCTTGGTTATTTTCTCTCATTGCTGAGACAAAATACTTGACACTCAAAATGAAAGAAGGAAAGGTTTATTTATCTTACAGTTTTTGCAGGTTTCAAGCTATACTCAGCTCCAAGGTTCCAAGGAAAGGTGGCATAACTAATGGGTAACTATTCATGGTGACCACAAGTGACAAGAGCAAAAAGGGCAAAAGGGGAAAGCATGCCTTCTTCCCTCCATTGTATGCCAGCTACCTGCCCCTGGATGTGTGCAACACTCATACCACCAATCCCAGCACCAGACAATGAACCAATCACTCATGCTAGTTTTAGCCACCACCACGACTGCATGAGGCTTTGGGGGGCCATCCAAATACAAACTGTAACACCGACTTTTATCAGTTTGAGGTGAAGACCACCTATTCTGATTTTCTTAAGGGTTTTAATCATGAATGAATGTTGAACTTTGTCAAAAGTTTTTCCTGCATCTATTGAGATAATCCTGTGATTTTTGTCTTTGGTTCTATTTGAGCTCATTCTGTTTTCCTCATGTGAGAAGTAACCACTGTAATTTTCCCTCTTAGAACTACTTTCAACAAGTTGCATAAATTCTGGTTGTATCTGCACTGACATTTACTTGTAGATATTGTTTAATTTTTCCTTAATTCCATCTGTGACCTGAATGTTATTTAATTTCCATGTGTTTATGGAGTTTTCAAAGTTTCTTTTGCCACTAATTTCCAATTGCATTGCACTAGGGTCAGAGAGCATGCTTTTAATAATTTCAAATCCTTTTCATATAACTAAGCATATTCTGTGGGCTAGTTAATGGTCTGTTTGAGAGAACATCCCATACACAACTGGATGTATATTCTGATGATGTTGAGTGGAACACTCTGAAAACATCTAAGTGCATTTGTTCACAGGTTTGGTTTGGTTCTGATCTTTCTTTGTTGATTTTTTGTCTAGTTGACTAGTGAATGAGTTGAGAAATCAGTTATACTACTGATTTTTCTCGATTCATTGAAGAGAAAGATTTGTGTTTCTATTGTTTGGACAACTGAATTCAGAGGTTTTGTGCTCTGGGTGAATGATTTGGAGATGACAAGGCACAATGTGTGTACTATTGTTGCCCCTGTTTGATGCATTTTGAAGTTTAATTTTAGGTTTTTTTTCTTCTTTCTTTTTATTTTTCTACATGAAATAAAATAGATTAAAAAAACCACTTAGATTCCATCTCATCCCAGAAAGAATGGCTAACAGGAAATGTACCAATAAGAAATGCTAGAGGTGATGTTGAGGAAAACAAATTCCCCACTGTTGGCAGGAGTGTAGACAGGGATAACCACTGTGGAAACAGAAGTGGAGATTACTCAAGAAAATAGGATAAAAGGTGCTATTTGACCCAGCTATTCCATTTCTGGATATTTTCTCAGAATAAAACCATAGTGATATATCATAGCATAGTAATATATGCAACCATGTTGATAGTAGCATAATATTTAATAGCTAAATCTTGGAAACAACCCAAATGATCATCAACCGAGCAATGGAATTTTTATACAATGGAATACTACTCAGCTATAAAGAAGGATAAACTCAAAGCTTTTATAGGTAAATGGATACAATTGAGATCATACTCATAAGTGAAATAAATCAGATAGGCATGTGTAAGCATTGTATTATGTCCCTAGTGTAAGAAATTATAAGACTAAATACGATCTAAAATGTATATTAGATATTGTGAATGGGACAAAACTTTCAAAAAGGAAAGAGAAACTGAGATGGGAAAGAAGAGAAAAGAAGGAAGGGAAAGGAAAAAAATATATATATATATATAAGATTTGAGATAGTTGTGCTACTAATTTCTATTTGTTCACTGAAAAGGGAGGTTTGTGTTTATATTGTTTGATCAATTTTTCATGCCTGTATCTTATAATGTGAACAACTACTTTGAAGATAACAATATGCAAGTTACTCTCCTACTGTCTTGTTTTGAAATTTTGTATCATTGTTTTTGTTTTTTCTCTTTAACATTAAAAAAAATTCACTCACATCTCACCATTCAACAGTCTGCTACAAACCCCAGCACATAGTGTCTTAGCAGCTTCTCAGTGAACCTTAGCTGACAGTCACTGAGTAAATGAGCCATCACTGTTAAGAAGAAAGTAGTATGAAGGATAAGTTTGCTATTGTAAGGCAAGAATAATACATTAGCACCTACTAAAAAAACAGAGTCCAGCCATGCCACGCAGAACAATAGAAAGCATTTCCTACAGGAGATTACAGAGGTGTTAAGAGACCTGGAAACATACCACAGAAAGGCTAGGTGACTTCAGAATTAGAGGAAATCAGTCTCATCAGTGGGGGTGTAGAAAATCAGAGAGGGCCAGAGCTCAGGATTGGAATCACCTGGAAGAAACTGCACCTGTAAGAGAGGCCGCACACAGCGGGAAGAAATCCTTTCTGATGCTGCTGGTTCTCACACTGCTGTCTCCAGTGAGTCTCCCAATGGCTGACTTTATCCAGAAGCTGCTTGTTCTACAAGTCTGGAAATGTCAGTTTATAAGACAAGGGATAGAGCAGGAGCAGAGATTATAGGTAAGAGAAAATGGTAAATAGCTGCAAGAGTTGAAGCCACTGGTCCAGTATCTCCAGATGTACAAGACTCTTCTACTTTTCCTATGTGCAGATTTTTTATAAGCAAGTTACATTCTTATAATCATAAAATGATTTAAGTTACTGTTAATTTAATACATTTTTGATAGACTACAATGATGGTGTTGTCCCTTACAAAGCTTGAAAACATGTGTTTAAAACTATAGGGATGACTTTGTCATATTTAGTTTACTGTCAACTTTTTTGGAAATATGAATATTTTATTGCAGTTTGTAAACTCTTATGTATTTCATTGTTTGACCATAATAATGATTTTATATTTGGTTTATGATTTTTATAAAAATCATCTTCTATCCAAATATATTTTCTTTCTTTTCTACTTTTCCTCAAAATTAATAGCACAGCATTCTTCTTCCTCCAAACACATAGACCAAAACTTAAGAATCTTCATTCAAAATTCTTAACCAAGTCTTATTAAGGCAGAAGAAAATACCATGTTGCCAGGTGTTTTGGTGCATCCATTTAATCCTGGCATTCTGTGAGGCTGAGGCAAGAGAACCTCCAGTCTGAATACAGCTTGGGCAATTTAGGGGTTTAGTGAGAACTTGTCTCAAAATAAAAAAAAATATGAAAGATAGGGAATGTAGCTCAGTGAGAAGGCCCTAATTTTAATACACAACAACAACAACAAAAATCAAGAGTAGAATAATATATTAAATCTTCCTTCAAATAATACATTGCTTTCCTCTTGTGCCCTTCTGTTCACTTAACCACTTTTTTCTATTAACTATTTCCATGGCAGCTGGATTTGCATGGTTAGAAATGAGCAGCACTTGGTACTTTCTGAGCTTTCTTCAGTACCTAGCCTGTGAACCAGCAGACCTTTTGCTCACTCATGTATGCACCACTGAAATAGAGGAAGGTACGTCTAACACCTTGCACAAGCTGAACAGAGGAGACGCAAGAGCTGTAAGAGAGGGCTGAGAGGTCTGCACATCTCAGAAGGTTCTAGCAGGCTAAGCACTCACTGCTGTTAACGGCAGCCAATCTAAAAATGACTTACGGTATTAACTTTCCCTCTGCTTCCCAGGAGACATTTCCCCAGGTAAACTCAAGTTCTCTCAGTTTCTGCTTTGTTGGAGCATACAAGCTGGAACAAGGGGAAAATGTAATTATTTTATTTATAATCTGTTGTATTTTAATGTATTTATATCTACTTTATTAATCAAAATTATAAAAAAATCATTCCAAAATATATGTGTACCTTGTACTTTTCATCAAATGTAAGAACTTATCTATTATTTTGAAGCTATAAAGTAGTCAAGCTAATTAATTTTTTAGGAAAAGAAACTAATATGCAGATTGGGTTAAGTGATTTGCCCAAATCTCCCTTTCAGGGTCCGTTGAATGGAGTGAATTTTTAGACAGCTAATTTTGGACTTGTCTTTATGCAACTGCAACCAAACCATCAACTACATATCTTCCCCTTTAGGTTAACTTTGATGGCACTTTATGTAGTGGATCTTTAAATGATGATGTGGAGTAGCTGTGGCATTGGGACGAAGTGGTGTGGCATACGAATTATCTGGAAGGTAGCAATCGTCAACAAGCCAATTTTATACTAATGAAGGTTATAAGGTGAGACAAGAGCTGTATAGAAAGCAGTCAGTAGCAGAATTTTCAATCACAAAGACAGAGAATAACCTTTAAGACTAGGTTGAGAAGGAAATGCCACTGCTTAATTTACTCCTTTCTCTATGAAATGTTGATGTCGGAAGTAGTCACTCTCAGTTGCTCAGTTGTACACTGATGACCTTTCTAACAAGATCATGGAGAGTTAGACCTGAGAAAATTATGTTTTCTTTTGAAATAGGGAATAATGAGATCTTGAGAACAAGAATCTTGATCAGATAGCCAAAAAGAGTGATTCTCAGTTACCAGAAATATGTGGCTAAGAGAATTTTGATTTGCTTAAAAATAAAAAAGATAAGTTAACATGATAAATTCATAGCATATATAATACATAAATTATCTTACAAGAGAGCTCTATATCTTCTCCTAATTGCATTTTAGTACAAACTTTTCTCTTTTTCCTACTGCATTTCCTCTTCCATCTTGGACTGTCTTTTTTTACAATTCTTTTTTTTTTTTTTTTGGTGGAGGAGTACCTGGGATTGAACTCACAACCTCATGCTTGCCAGGGAGGCACTTATGCCCCTGAGCTAAATCCCCAGGCATTTTGGATTGTCTTACTTTTGTTTAGAAAGCAACTGATACATTCTTAAAAGCTAACAGTTCACAAGGGTTCCTTATGTTTTGGACTATGAGTTATTACAATGTATTTGTGATGTTCTTTTTCAGGTGTGTCTGTTCTTAAACATTGTATATTCCACCTTGCAGAAATAAAACTCAGGTGACCTAGCATTATATTAAATAGCTTTCTTAAATGCAATGTTGCATACATTATTTGAAGTTCATAAAGTTTGTTTTTTCCATTATATAAGAGGAAATTTTGAATATTAAATTATATGAGATATGATCATAAAGTATGACAAATATTTAAGTTAAAAATGTATTATATTAAAGACATATTGACATTAATCCCCCAAGTACTCCCCCTCACTTTGAACAGACTGCATCATTCTTGGCATTTTCTGAAGTGGTTCTGAAGTCCTCTTGTGAATATCTTCACCAGTTGGCGAATGCTGCTGTGGAGTCCTAACTGATGGAAAGGGAGCCCTGTCAGAACACGATGCTGCATCCTTACGCACCTGATTCGTGGGATCTGGGCACTGTGAATCTTCTGGCTTTTCCTCAAACTAAAAATTACCAAGGCCCTCCTGAAAGGGGACTTCCAGAACTGTTTCAGAAAGTGCCAAGAATGATGGAGTCAGTGAGGGGGATTTCTTTGAGGGTGGTCACTGGCAGCATGTCTCCCGTTGCAATAAATTTTTTAAAAAATGAACTAAAACATACACCCTAGGTTTTGACTTCCCTCATATATACCTCTTGACTGTGTTGATAATATTTTCTTCTTTTCTTTAAATGCACAAACATCATTCATTAGGTTTTATGTCTTATACAGTTGAATTGGTTTAGCATAATTACTGGAGATGGGAGTATTTTTACAAGCACTGGGCTTGCTAATAGTAGTCTTATGGCAGCTGCCTTTGATAAATCATATTTCTCTATCTGGCTCTGCAACTGTAAATATTTTCCTATTCTATCATTACCCAAATATAACACATACATAATGAAAGACACTTCAATGCAGGCATGAGAAATCGGCAGCCTGAGCTTTACATTCGGCCCCTGCCTGTTTTTGTCAATAAATTTTTATGAAAATGTATTGAAGCCTGTGTGCTGTCTCTGAATGTTTTTGCACTATATTGGCACAGGTAAATAACTGTGATCAAGGCTTCAGGGCTCAGAAAATATTTATTGCTGGATTGTTCAAAGAAAATGTTTGCTAACCTCTGCTCAAATATTTTGACTTACACAAGAGGTGTGTATCTAGGAAATACTTAAAGTTATTTTTCTTTACTGCATGATAGACACATGGGAAAGAGAATATGAAATCTTTAATCATTTTAACTGTTTGGCACATTGATTTAGTTATTTTCCTGTAGCTGTTGCTTATAATTTGTTATGCTTCATAAAGCAAATGCTTTACTAATGAGTTTGAGTTTAAAAGTTTTGTGAATAGCTAGAATGTGAGAGCATGGACAGTGGTTTCTATCTTTCTTTAAGGATTTCACTGAAGGTAAAGATGCTATCAAATTAGGGATGAAAATTTAAGATATGCAACTATGTGAACAGATACAGTTTTGTAACATTTAGTGCATTCTGAACATTGGTGGATGCTGACTGCTGGTAGTTGCTGAGGCAAAGTTCTTGGTGAAGTTTCATGAGCAGATAAATATATGGAGGTTGAAACACATATTTATGAGGATTCAAGTGGAGGTGTGTTTGTCTGTGATCATGCCTTTTAAACAGATTGTACTTACACTTATATCAAAGTCTGTTGACCTGGTTCTGAGTGAGTGCATCTTTCATGGTGCCAGATAGTTTTTGCGGCCATGATTAGTTAACTATTCAGAACAGCATAAGCTTTCACTTCTGCTCCATAGAAGACTTAGAATAAGATTTGGACTTAATGATTGTTTGTTTCAATTTTCTAATTTTAAACAGGTTGATAGTGTCCCAGAGAAGTTAAATGATTTGCTTGAAGGTGACCTGGGCTAATGGTATGGAATCTGGAGTCAGAATATTGATTTGTCTCAGCTTCCAGTTCATTCATATATTCATTCATATATATATATATATATATATATATATATATATATATATTGCTTTGTTATACTGCTAATCAATGGCTAATTATTGTGTGGATATTTTCATTTTATTTCTTAATAGTATTAAACTAGAAATTATTTGGTTGATTTAAGGAAGTGTCTTAATATTTTGCAAAGAGTAAGTAGTTATTACTTTATTAAAAAGAGATCCAAATAAGTTAGGATTTAATTTCATGTTTATAAAAATAAGCAATCACAGTTACATTTTCTGTTGAGGGTGTTACAAGCAGTTGAATTAGATAGACATGTCATAGGCAGTCAGGCAGGACTGGGCCCTCAAGGGAGCCAGTGCAGAAGACTAGATACCTTGAAACTGTGGGGGAGACAGACACCTCAGCTATGGAGCAGACCTCAGGACAAAAGATAAAACAAATGTATCCACATTCTTCTTAAGGATAAACATCAGGGATTGATATTCTAAATAGATTTCTATCAACCTGCAGAAGCCAGGAGTCACTGACTTAACCTTCTATAGAGAGTCACTGCTCTCCAGGCATGGCGTCTTGCTAAGTGACTCGCTTCCCCATTTGTCCACAATTAAATCAATTTCACCTGAGCAATTAATCTTATGGGTTGGCCATAGTTGTGTCCCACCTCATGCCGACCTTTTGAGTTCTCATGTTTTTCCCACCTTAGACCTGCAGAAGGTAAGACCTCCTATGAGTCACTACCATGTGCAGGCTGACTGGGGGAAAGCCACATGCCATGGCGAGTCGGTGCCACTGATGGACTGCAGGTGAGGAGATCAAGAGGTCAGCAAGAATCTAAGAGCTCTCATAAGTCAGCACTGTATGCGAGATGACTGGGGAGAGCCAGGTGCCAACCCTTTCTGGCATGCGGGCAGGAAGACAAGAGGAACCAGCTACTGAGGTAACATGCTTGCAGTGTTTAGTGTTTCACCGACTTTGAAGGCCTAAAGCCAGTAGTCTGATCATCCATTCAGAGGATCACAATTTGCAATGGAGCGTCTATGAGGGATCCCCTTCTGAAGGTGGTGGCTATTGTTAATTCTCTATTATCTTGTTTTGAAATCCTGTGTCATTCACATTGCTTTGAATTTTATTCTGTTTTATCTTGTTTGACTTTATTATATCTGATGGCATGGGTAGCTATTTCAAAGATAACAAGATATATTATGGCAGTCATTTTGGATTTACTATTATCTTGTTTTGAAGTCCTGTATTGCATTCCTTGTTTTGTTTTTATTGGTTCTATTCAGTTCTGTTTTGTTTTATTTTACTATGTCTGAAGGTATGAGCAGCTATTCTGAAGACAACAAGAGGCATTATGGTAACCATTGTTGATTTCCTATTATCTTGTTTTGAAATCCTGTGTCACACTGTCTTGTTTTGATTGGCTTTATTCTGTTTTATTTTGCTTAAAAAAGAGTATTTTTATACTCTGTTTTATTTTGCTTAAAAAAGAGTATTTTTATACTCTTTAAAATATTTTTTTTTTAAAAAGTCCTTAGGAAAGACAGAGCCTTTGGCAATCTACTTGGGACGCTTCTGTCTCTTTCTCAGACAAAAGCTTTCTTTCTCTAAATAAATACATTCTGCACTTAATTTCCATTGTTCTAAAAATTCATTCTTTGATTTTAGAGAATACCAACTCACACTGGACATCTAGTGGATTAGGAGATTCCTGTATATTAAGGAGATGCTAAGAAGAATAGTTTTGGTAAAAAGTTTCTCTTAATTGTGTTTATACTTGTATCTAGTTTTTATGGCTAATAATTCATTTCTTTTAGATATGCATTGTTCTCTTTTTATATTCTCTGGCATTGCAAGTATTCCTGAGAAAGGTTAACACAGTTGGTCATTGGTTCCTTATCATAATTATATGTTCCACAATTTTATTATAATATAGAGAACAGAGACTTGAGAGACAAACATTAAATGGAAAGAAAAATAAGATGCATAGAGAAGCTAAATTTAAAAAAAACACTAAATACAAACATTATATATTCAAAGCAAAAATAATATTTTTTGCTAGCTGCATGTAGTTGTCAAAGGCAATGTCCTACAATTCAAACGTTGTAGAGACAGGAAGCTTTCAATATTTACCCATCTAGGACAATTGGGACAATTATTGTAGACAGTTGGCTTTAATATTGGCTGAAATGTGTCATCCAGTAGTTTCTTCAATTGATACTTATTTTCTCATCACTTAAAATAGTTTTCAAAAATATAAGACGTGATCTGTCCATAGTATGTTTCTTTTTTTATATATTCCTTTGTAAACATTTATGTTTCTTTCTGTAAATATGATGCATCCTTCCCATAAAACTTCTCAGTCATATTTGGGCTTTGCTAAAGTGTAAAGCTTGGAACAAATTCTCACTACTTTGCTGGAACTAATTTTTAAAATACAAAGTCAGGTATGCTCAAAGATGTCAATGTGAGACAGTACATATTATTTTATTTTTGTGTTTTAACTGTTGGAGCTACAGTTATAGAAAACACTACCGACTTAAAAGCCTTCCAATCAGAAGGGGATGGGTGTGAGGCATCTGGGTGCTTTTAAAAATTGAAATCAAACATATTTCATAACCCTCAGGAGATCCAGATAGACATAAACTTGCAAAGGTACCAATTATGGTTTCAGAGAAAAAGTTTTAGGATTTTCCCATTAGAGATAATATAGAATAGGAATTAGATTCAAGAATACAAATTCTAAAAAAAACCTCAGAACAGTTCCTAGGACTTGCCTTTCAACGAATTGCTAAAATACGGTGTGATATTATTGGTGAGCCAATTTATATACGTGGACTGTTAATCCTTTTAACATATCTTTCCCTGGCCAGAAAGGAAAAATCCCTGAGGGAAGATTCCTGGTGGTGTTGGTAGTGGTGGTTGTTGTTGGTGGTGGTGTTTTATAATTATCGCATTACAGGTGACAAGTGCTTTGTCAGGAAAGACAACGAGACAGAAAGGGTTCATTTCTGAGTAAAGTTCTTAATATTGTATCATAAAAAGTTAACCTACCTTGGAGAGAGTGCAAATCAGCCCCCACCTGCGGTCAGATATGTGGCAGTGTACAAAATGCATTTTCATGGTGAATGTGTTCTCAGGAATCTAGACGAGTGTGACTAGTGTTTAATAATTAGAAACTGAGATTAAGGCTCCATCCCCTGCTGATGTGTAAATTAATTTTAAAAAGTTGGCCCACTTGTTATTAATGTAACTTTTAACCTTTTGGTGAATATTTTGTGTAGCATTTTCAACTGAAGAATAAAAAATTTGAGGCAATATAAGGAAGGGGAAGACTGAAGTTTTGTTCATTTGTGTTCATTTAGGAAGTTTTGGAGCAGTAGGAACTACTTTTTCCGTCAGTAACTGAATACTGAGCCTCTACCCAAAATTCGTATCATGCATGACTCTGAATACTTATGCTTAGTTGTCTTTTCTTTTTTCCCCTTTTATTCTCCTTCCTGATGGCTTCATCTGTACTCGCATTTTAAAATGGTCCCTACTTTATTCTCCTTGGGTGTCTGGCGTGTTGTATTATACCAGATTAAAAGCTTCCATTTCATTATTGCATTTAAAGTTTTTCTTTTTCTAGATAAGGAGACTTAAAAACATCACCCTCTCCATACCCTGTGCTTGTCTCAACATTTTCTCCTTTGATCACTAAATGTTTCCATATTTTATGTTTTATGATTCTGACCTCTTGCCTATGTAATGACTGACATCGCACATTCTTGAGGCACCCTTTCACTGTGATTGCATTTGATCACAAATTCCTGTAAAGAAAGGTCTGGCTTGTATCCAACAGAGTGTCACAGTTGTACATAAGAAGAAGCCAGAAGAAGCCCACCTACTCACAAATCTCTTACATGTTCATTTCCCACTCATACTCCATTGCAGGTGTACCTGAGCACCTGAAATTGCCATTAAATGACTCTTTCAGCCTAAAAGTTTGTTTTCAAAAGACCTGGTCAAAATGAATGCAAATACCCTGGAAAGAATACAGTCATCTATTAACAACCATTAGTTCACCATTGGAGTTTAATTCATCAGATTGTGACTGCCAGATCACAGAGATCTTATATATATACAGGAAACAGAAATGAGAGTTATGTGGAAAAGAACCAGAAATGTCTGGAAAGTGAGATGCCTCCCAGCCTAGGACCACTCAGCAGGTCAGAACAAATCAATTAAGGATCAGAGAGGACTGGATAAAAAAAATATATATAAGCAATGTCTTCTGCCATAGTCAAGCACATTAATGCACAATAAATATTTGAGGAAGACAATATTGACAAAAAACAATGTAATTTATTGTTTATAGTAGGTAAGTATGAGATTCTTTCCAGAGTATTCTATATTTTTTCTCAGTTGAGGTTTTCAAGGTAAAAGTGTAAACAGAGATGGCAGAGATACCCAGCAGATGACATGGTAACTCTGAGATCCAGTGAATGCCAGGAAAGCCACCTATTCAATGACACTGAGTTTCTTTTTGGTCAGATGACGCTTTATTTGCATATTGACGGGGTAGGACAGTGAGCACCACTGGCTTAGAAACACAAGATAAAAAGTTATCTTGTACTTTCCTGAAATTTAGTGATACTTTTATTTCCGAGAAGGAAGGAAGGGCAGGTAATTAGCTCCCATTATGTAATTTCCTGGTACTCTTTTATTATGCTGATAAATATATCCTTTTTGACAAACTAGATAGTATATTAGAGCCTTTGATAAAAGCTCTTAAATGTGAATTTCATTTTCCTTAGGGAACTGGACTGCACATTTATTGTTCCTGTTATTGTTCCTTTGGGCTAAAATGTGAGTTTATATTAGAGAAGAGCTCCAAAGAGATGATTATTTTCCACTGGCACTTGTTAATTTCTCACACACACACACACACACACACACACACACACACACACACACAGAGTCACACACACACATTTGTATTTGGGTCCTACTCTGTGGCAGAATTTATAGAATAATTTGTTGTATTTTTATATTTTATATTAAAATGTTTGAAATATGAATAAAGAATAATACCCCCGCCAATTTTAGCATATTTTAAATTGTTTCAAGCTTTTGATGTCCATTACCTCATTAAATCTTTATAATAACTGTTTGAAATAAGAAAACTAAATAGTATCATTCTTATACTGTATCTGAACAAATTAAGAAATTTAATGACTTTCTAATGTTGAAGAGTCAAGTAGCAGATTTGAATCTAGGAACATCTCTGCTGACACTCTTAGGTACAGGAACTTTATAATAGATGTTTTATAAAATGACACATGTATACATTATATACTTATTTACTTCTCTTTTTTAGGATAATACAGGTTTATGGTACAAAGTTTAATGATATGGAAGGACATAGGTAAGAATGATTACATAGCCCTAAAGCAATAATTATTATCCTATTGGAGATAATTATTTAAGACATATGAGTTAAAAAGTAATATATTTATTTAAATATATTATATTATAAATGTTAGGTAGGCCTTGGTTTGACGCTTGATCTAATCATTAATAGCTAGGCAAAATTATTTACTCCTTGAATTTCAGTTTTCTCATCTCAAAATGTAGACGATAATATCTATATTCACAGATATGTGGATTCCTTGTTACAGTGAATGTAAAGCATGTATGAGGCAGAGTACGTGGCTCAGGGTAGATATTTAATAAATGTTAGTGATATTCTTTATTGTTTTATTCACACGTACATATGTGTGAGATTTTTACAAGCAAAAGATTATTTTGTTCACAACTAAAAGTTTTGATGAATTCTGCTTTTTTCTTTTTACTCCATAATGTCATGGGTGTGTAAGTACATCACTGAACTCCATTGTAAAACTGTCTTTTTAATGATTTTCTCTATCATGTGGATGCACCAAAATGTATTTAATGCTTTTTGTATTGATGAGCATTTAAACTGATTCTGAAGATTCATTGTTAAAAATAATTCTGAAATGAACACTGTCACCCATATCTCTCTCTGCATGATCAACTATTTTGTGAAAATAAATTTTCATCAGAGAGACTCATTTGTCAAAGAAAATCATTGCCCAGAAGTTTGTTTATCTAGAAAGTGGTGTACTTTCAAATTGACTAGATCTTAGGGGTACTTAGTTGGTTTAGGCTGCTTGAACAAAACACCATGTATTGGGAGACTTGGAGAAAAGAGAAGTTTGTTACTCACAGGTCTGGAGGTTGGACGGAGGACAGCAGGCAGGCATGAGCAGCTTCCAGGGAAGACTTGTTTCTGTTGACCTCTCCCTGCCTAGCTTTCTGGCTGCTCCTTAGAAGGGCACTCATTCCCCTTATGAGGATCCTATTCCCAAAGGTCTCACCTGCAAATACACTCACACAGTGATTAAAGCTTCAACACATAAGTTTCAGGGGCACTCAGACATTTAGTCCATTGCACAGAGGAAAAGGATGATACATCAGGAGTTTTAGTTAAGAAGATTTCATTTCAAGAAAATCTTATGTGGGAATAATAAAATGATTTGTTAACTTATAATGAACAGTAACAGTAGTTCCAATTCTTTGTGTTATTGTATTCTGTCCTAAGCAGGACATCAACTCACCCCTCCCATTTCCTTAAGGGCAGCACAAATCCAGTGCAAGCAGAGAATTACTTTTCCATCTTCTTTTATTAACATGGAAAAAGATGAATAGCTAGATAGATATAAAAAACAAGTCTTGTGAGAGGAGAGAATAATGGAGATTGGGAAGGATAAATAGAGAAGAAAGAAAGAAAGAAAGAAAGAAAGAAAGAAAGAAAGAAAGAAAGAAAAGAAGTAAGTGCCTTAGGCATCAGGCCCTACCTATAATATGTGGAAAATAATCACAAAACAGGACAACTATAACAATAATGGCCACGCATCTGAGAACGGACTCATCATAGTTAATGTGACCCTGTGGAGAGACCGGAACTAGAACTAATTATACTAATTTTTATTTTGGAGGGAAGGCATTTAAATAAAAGTTTTAAAAATGGAAGCCTACTTGTTATGGGCAGAGTGCTGTCTTTTAGATAGTCCCCTATTTAAAAAAAAGGTAATTCTTAACCCTTTCTAAGGCAGCAAATCTACAATAATGGAGACCATGTCAAAGATGTTTTCCTTTTAGAGTAAGAAGTGAGCACATTGAGGCATCATTTCTACCTTTAAAGACTATTCTCTTTTTAAATAGTGATCAATACCCTTCTGAGCCCAGATATAGACACAGCTCTGCTTTTACTGCAAATTAACTGTAACAGGAAAGCAATCAAAATTCCCATTCTAATCTCCATCTTGAATTATATGCACCCAGGTTACGCAACAGAGTTTCCTAGATGTAATGAAGTCAGCACTCCATATCTACATGAGTAATACAATGAAGATAATTCATTGCCTTGCAAGCATAGAAAGCCTCAGAAATCATAGAGCAAATGCCTGTGATCTCACTCTTAATTTTTTTTTTTTTTTTTTGGTACCGGTGATCGAACTCATGACCACGCATTTGCAAGGCAAGTGCTTATGCTGCTGAGTTAAATCCCCATCCCTTAATTTCTTATTATATTCAATTCAACTAGAGAAACACACAGCTGCCTGTATAGTCGCCTTAACAGCTAGACATTAGACTGTTTTTCACTGGGATGGTAAAATACAGAATGCTATGATAAAATACCATACAATGGATGCCTTAACTAACACAGCTCCAGAGGCTTAAATTAGCCCAAAATCAATGTGTTGCAAAATTTAGTTTCTTGACTCATAGAAGGCTGGCTTCCCATTGTGTCTGATTTTTTTGTCTGTACCTGTTCACTCTTGTTTTGTGTGTCCAAACTTATTTTTGTATATGAATACTGGTCACATTAGATTAACACTCATGAATGTGACCTCATTATCCTTGACAATCTCTTTAAAGGCTCACTACAGAAAAAGAGTCACATTTTGAGGTGTCTGAAAATAGGACTTCAACACATAACTGCAAGAGACATAATCCGGCCCACAGTTTAATGGGTACAACACCTCCATGAAATGTAAATATACACATCTGAATCTAGAAGTGTGAATTCAAGCACTAGCTATTCTCACAGTAGCAAAGATAGTTCACAGTTTTGTTCTATTATTTCCAAATATCTTTTAAATTTTCTAAGTTGAATTGGAAAATTACTTGATACCTACTAGTATGTCTTCTACTACATGGAGTATGTAAATTTAAGATTCTTAGATTTTGATCTTTGTAATGTCGTTGTTTTATTTCTTTCCCAAAGTACCTATGTAATAAGAGACATAAAGTTCTAGATATCTGCCTTGCTTGAAGCATTTATTTAAGATAGTCAGTGGTCACTTTTCTGACAAGAACACATGTATGACAGAAACAGCCTATCAAGAATTATCTAGGTTTATACTTGATTTGATTTATTAGAATCCTTCTTTCCCCTTCTCCTCTTATTAGTTAGTCATTTCTTTTTTGTGCCTCTCTTCAGGCCTGAATACTATTCATTTACAAAACTATTATTTCGTTGTAGTCACATAGTTTTCACCATCATTGTAAATTTTTTTTTGGTACCGGGGATCGAACTCATGACCTCGGCTTGCCAGGCAGGTCCTTATACCACTGAGCTAAATCCCCGGCCCCATTGTAAATTTTTTTAGTAATGCCTGAAATAGTCACACTGACCTCCACCCAGATAGTGTTATGACTTTACTGACCACTTTTTATAACCTAGTTGCTCACATTTCCACCTGAATTAGAGAACCAAGTGTACCCCCAAGTTCTATGCTCTGGAAGGATTTCCCATCACCATTGTTTTTCTAGCCTTGAGTAGATCAGAGTGTAGCAGAAACACATGCTAGGTTTATACATGCATGTGATGCTGACTGACTCACGAGGTAAGTGCGGCGTTTCCCTTTTCTCTTAGCTTATGACTGCATGGTGTGAACTGCGGAGGAAGAGTAGGAAGAGCAGCCGCAGTGGGGATGAGCAGATTTGGATAATTTGCTTATGCAGCTAACTTTTGGCTCCTTTCATGCCTCATGCTGGTTTCCCCACTTCTGTCTTAACAACAAATCACTTCTGAGCCTTCCTGTGTTTGTAACTTGGCTTAAAGTGCATAGGTCGGGTTGTTCAGTCATTTGATGGTCCATGACCATCTGTCTTTATCCTGGGTCAAGGTAGATGAGGCATGTTTGTTACATAGTCCTAAGGGTCTGTATCATGACTGCATTATTGATCATTGTTATCTATTTCTCACAGCATAGATACCACTACAAATACCATAGGGCGCCACAATATATGTCCAAGTGGCTGAGCAGGAATATGCTTGCATGATCCTATTGCTAAAGCCTTTCCTTCCTGGGACTTCATTCCAAATTACTAGCTTTCAGTAAATTGGTTTGAGCAGTATTCTCAAGTGTATAATATGCTGCCTACATGTGTACTGAAAAGACCTAACATGTGATGTGATTTCTTCTGACTGGTAAGAATTGGTTGTACAAAAGTTTGCTTTTTAACTATACAGTGGATGGATTGGAAGACTCTATACTACTGGATCCCTCCAAGTACACATGGCACTCATTTTAATAATGGTGGAGAAAGTACACAGCAGTGTAAGACTCTAAGTTCATATACATGTGCTCTAATAAAGATGTTTGGCATCGCATCTGCAATCAGGCTTATTACTTGCTTTGCTCTGAGTAGATAGATGTTATCCTCTGTGATCCACTTGTTCTTGTAGAAGACCAATTGGTGAGTTAAGTGGAAATACTATATAAACATTGCTTCTGCATCCTGTACCTGATATGTGTACTGCTTTTTGCTTATACTTTTCTCACAGAGTAACAGGGAAATTTTAAAGACCTCTGCTTCTCTTGTCCACTCTAATCGTTCTTTCTCTATAAAAGGAGCCACTGTAAATGTCTGGCCAACTCCAAATATGTGTGTTCCTATCCTACACCTTGAACTTTTAAAATTATATATTATATACCTTGAAAATTACCACTGAACATAGTAAATCCAGTGCAGACTGGACCTTAGTATGGGCTCTCTTTATTACCTGCCCTCTGTCACCTTCTAGTTTATTTTATTTTGTTTTATTCTATTTGATTATTTTTGTTTTTTGGTACTGGGGAACGAACTCATGACTGCCCACTTGCAAGGCAGGTGCTTATGTCACTGAACTAAATCCCTGGCCCTCACCCTGTATTCTAATAAGGTATCTATGATTTTGTCTTATTTTTTCAGACAATGATACTAACTCAGATCCCGTATCCAATAGTACTTGAAATGAGTGTCCCAGCCGGGCATGGTGGTTTATGCCTGTCATTCCAGCACTTGGGAGGCTGAGGCAGGAGGATCATTGCAAGTTCGAGACCAGCCTGGGCTACAAAGTGAGCTCAAGGCCAGCCTGAACTGCATAGAGAGACCCTGTCTCAAAAAGACATAAAAAAAAAAAAAAAAGAGTGTCCCATTTCTCCAGCACATGGAAGAATGAAATTCTATGTGATCTGTTGAAGTCAGACTTGTCATATGTTTATCCACCTTGTAAACCTTTCTCATGGACCCCTGGCCTCATCATCAATAAGTGGCTTCTAAGTCTGAGAATTTGTGTCTAGAAGTGAGCAGGCGATGATGATTTTGTTAGAATGCCATCCATCAGCTTCCTGATTATTGATCACTGATTTATTTTGTTTATATACACAAATCAATAGCCTCTTCCCCTTCCTCTTCTCCTGTGATTGTAGTGTTTTATTAAATGTTTCCACAGCTGGGTACAAATGAGACCTTTTTGATTTATACTCCGTCCTACTGCTCAAAACAGTGATTACAACTTCTTGCTTCTGATTGTTAAGAACCACCAAATGACCACTCGTGTTTGAAATGTTGTAACTACCATTGTTACAAAGAAGCAAGGTCTATGAACCTGTCTCTGGCTTGAACCCTTGGTTTTAAAAGACACTCATAATTGACCTTCTTAAAAAAAAGTCAGTGTTTTTCATATATATATGTATATATATATATATATATATATATATATCTTGAAGTGTTTCTTGCTTTGATAATGCAACACCTTCATGGCTTTACTTTAAAACAACCATGAGGAAAATGTCTGCTATTGTATAGTAAATGTATCCTATCATGCTCAGTACTTCAAGGATTTTGATTTGTTTTCCAGTGTAACAGCTTTTTGGAATTTCTACCTCACTTAATGTGAGTTAATGGTTTTCCTGAGTGTGCATAAAACAAGAAAACATAGTATTAGTACCAGCTCCCAGGGTCATTTTTTAGGATGGCAAATTTTACATTTTTTAAAAAATTTTATTTAAAGAGAAAAAAAAAAGCAAAACAGAAAAAAGGGGAAGAAACAATACAGAATTTCAAAAAAAAGGAAAAAAATAAGCAGTAAGAAATCACTAGTTGATAAATTACATATTGTCTTCTAGATATAATTGTTCAAGTTACAAAATTAAAGCATACAAGGTGGACATTCAACCAGTGAGGCTGCAAACATTTCTGTTCAACCATCCAACAAAAACTTAGCAACATGGTTATCAATCTATACACTTAAACATACATGCAGTTATATCTTTTAGAGCGCTTTCTTTTCCTCCTTTTGCTTTTCAAGTCCATTATCTGTTTAGTTATATTGTGTTTCAGCTTGCTCAGTACCTTACTGATCTGTTTTGTTTTATTTACTTTTTATTTAATATTTATTTAAATTTTTTAGTATTTTGAAGGTAGCAAAATATAACAGAACAAGACAGAACAAAGCCAACTGTGATAGTGCAGTGAAATTGGTACAGAAACCCTCAACAGGTTACTGGCATAACAGTAATAGGTACCATAGTATATCCCGTTATCTTCACAACAGTTGTTCTTTCAATCGGGTATAGCCAAATCAAAGGAAATACAGGACATTGTAGAACTTATCAAAACAGAACATTGAATAGAGCAATATCATTAATCAGAACAAAACAAAACAGTGACAACAATATTTGCCTTCAAATAGATGGTAGAAAAAAATCCCCCCTATTTACTACATTGCATGTGGTCAACCTCTCAAGAGATGCCTACATCTCTGGCTCTCACTTGTTAACTGGCTGGGGGGGCGTTGATTCTCAGCCTGTGTGCCGGTGGGCTCCTGGGAGCTGCTGAGTGATTCTTCTCCTGCCTCATGCCAGGGGCACTTACCAAGAGGGCGGGCAGATTGCCTTTCTGTGCTGCTCCGTGAGTCCCTCCGTGGTCGGAGCTCTGGGGCTGCTTGTTCTCGAATTTTACATTTGAAGTCAGTGTTCCTACGTTATTACACTCTTTTTATCCAAGTTTTTATTTCTCCTTTCATATTCAGCTGCATAAGGATGTTGCCTGGTCCTACGGATCTTCACTATATTGTGCTCTACCCTCCTTAGGAGGCTGTGTTCTCACCAAGCCTGCTGACACCTGCTGACGCCTGCTGACACCTGCTGACCTGTGACCTGGCCCTAGCTAGCAGGGCGGCATTCAGCAGGTAAAGTAATAGAAGATCCTAAGGGGGAAAAGGAGGATCTGCGGGTTCTTGCAATGGAGGTACGTCTGCATTGTTTTTAAACAGTGAGGAAAATCTCAGGTTTTTAACAGGATGAGTGAACTGCTACAGTCCAAGGTGCTGGGGGTTAGTGATTTCCAAGTGCACTTCTGCAGATACCCTCATTCTGTCACTCCCGACCTAAGACTGACTCTCATGTCCTACCATATGAAAATGCCATAGTGTTTCTTTTACTGTTACTTTCTAGAACTGATTTTTAGATTTTTTTCCCCTGTAACTACAGGTAAAAGATTGTGCTTAAAAGGTATAATGAGACCTTCTGAATTTCACTCTTTATCTTTTGTTGGAGATCAATTACTTCAAACTTTTCAGTGTCTTTCTCCAATAGATCAGTGATAACAGAGCATGTGTATGCTAACAATATTGATATTTACCTATACATTTTCTGTCATCTTATTTAAACTGAGCACCATTCAATTTTCTAATGTAGCTGAGAAATGCATGAAAAGAACTTTTAGTATTTCACTTAACACTAGTAATGGCCTCCTCACTGCCAGCCAGTCAGTGATTCAGATTCAAAATCTCCATTTGCTAGGATCACTTCTGATGCCAACCATCATGGATAGGATTCCTTGGAAACAGATTGTTCCTAAAATTTGCTTTCAGAGAATTTTTGAAGAGCTATTTACAATGGCATCTATGAGGTTTACAAATTTCAGGACAGAGCAGAAGGAGTTTGGCAGTGGGGAAAGGTTATAAAAGATATTCACTAACAGTTTTGAGTCTAAAATGGACTTTTAGAATCACTGTAAATCGAGGTAAGAACCCTGGCTTTAGAATTCACACTACAATCCAATTACTGCATGCACAGTACCCTTTGGGAGAAATGGGACCATCATCTGAATCAACTTTTTTCAAGTGTGGACAATTCCTGGAAGGAATCAGGAGCTAACATTCTGAGAGGTGGAAGGATTGAGTACCTGAGTCCTAGAGAGTAATGTATGTATTCTACAAAGCCTACTATAACATGAGATAATGAGTTAGACAGGAAAGGGAGAGATAAAAGGAAAGTCCCTAGATTTCAAAGAAAAGAAAGTATGTAAGCATTGTCAGTTCTAAAAAATTGACAAAAGATTAAGAGTATGATAAAGTCCCTTCCTCATTCTGCTAAGGAGAGGGATAGTGTAAAAAGGAATTTGGTCATGGGGGAAGGGGAGATTCTAGGGAGTAGTTTGGAATTTTGGGCTTAAGTCTAAGCCAAAAAGTAAAATAAAAATGATCAGTAAGACAGTAAAATTTCTCCTTATCAGAGTAAGGCAAAATCTGCCAGAGATGTGTCATGAGAGGAAACAGCACTGGTGAATTGACCTATAGCAAGATCTGATCAATAATATAAATAATACAGCAGAGTTTATTAAATACGTTTAGGAAACTGCGGAGTGTATTCTTCCAGTTGTGAAAATAAAATTCAAATGAAGATAGATTAGTTTACTTAACTGTGTTCACACAGCTAGTAAGAACTTGTATGAAGATTATGTTATTTTTAAAACCACCATCCTGAATAACACATCACTTTTTGAAGTTTGAGTGTGATACAGTAATTATGAAAAATAAGAATGAATAATAAAAGACAGGAGATTGAATCTTAGACCAGATGAACATATCAAAATGAGTCATAAAAGGGGATACAGTGGAACAGACAGGTTATTTCACTTAACAGACCCAGTATTACAAATATGACTGAAAGTGGTGAGAGGCTATTGGGATATGGAATTGACTTGAAGCTCTATAAAACAAACAAACAAACAGAAGACAAAACCTCTGAAATATCTTGAAATGGAAAATTTTTTTCAAGTTTGGGCTTTGCAAATATTTCTGTTTATGAGCTGAAGTAAATCTAAGCAGGAAACTTTATAGTTTTTTGTGATTACACAGCAGTAATTTCAGGACTGTTTTCCTTGGGAATCCGGATGGTAATTACTAAAACTCCAAAGCTAATTATGTTGTTATGCTAGTGGGATTGTAGCTATGGATGAGGAGTCTTTCCATTAACAAGCTCCATTTGTGGGCATCATAATTATACTTTCACCCTAAACCTTTCCTCTCCTTCTTCCTACCCCCTAGGGACAGATGGAGACAATAATTCAATTGAGATGTCCCTCTGCAAAAGGAGATTTTGTTTGAAAATGATGTTTAGTCAGAGCAAAAAATATTTTAGAGGAGCAAGCAACTGAGCCATATCTGAATCATTTGAGAAATTCTGAAAACATTTAATGTTTTATCTAAAATGGCAAACAGTCTCCAAGATGACGAAGACCCCTTAAACAAGGCAGAGTTAAGTAGACTAAAACTTAGTGTAGTAAGTAATCCTCAATAGGATTGCTGTGCAGAGGTAGTATCTGACACATCATGTAAGTAGTTATGCTGTTTATGTGAGTTTCTAAGTGTGTCATGAGATGTGAGGCTTCAAGTGTAAAAGCATAGGCATGCACTTAGGCAGGCAGTGTATATCTCACGTGCCTCCCATTGGAGCAACGGCAGCTGTGTATTTTAACAATAACGCAGTTAGCTAAACAAAACAGCAAATTTGTTTAACTAGAATGTCACAAATTCAAACAAATACATATTTAGTTGAATGGGCTATTGAACTGCCTCCACCCTTTAGTTGTTCTTTTTTTTAAACATGAAGGGCAAATTAAACTCATTCAAAGCAGTCCTGGAACAAAGAATATAAATGGCCAAATGCCAAGACGTTCAAGTGAAAGCTGACACAGCAAAAACAATCTTGCTATGTGTATCTTCAATAAATAGTAAACAGAGCTTATAGACACAAAGATAGACACAAGGTTTAATCTTGTGTCCAAGGTACACTTGCTTTTGACCGTGGGCAAGATTATTGTTATTGTCCTATTTTTTACTTTTCATATTCAAAATAGAGCACGATATGTTATAATGCTAATGATGAAAATAAAGCATAATGTTTGTCATAGTTAAGAATATTTGCAGTTTAATAATTCTTTATAAAATAAACATGATTTATTTTGGTAATAGCATAGCTTTTAAGAATAAAATTTTGTAGGAAAATAATTCTAAGGTATAACTAATTAAAATATGTCTGTAAAATACACATTTTGGTGGAGAGAGCTATGCTGCAGAGACTCTAAATTCTTTGTTTACACAGATTTTGGACAGATGTTGGTTCCAATCTGGCTTCTGCTATTAGCCACACATCTTGATTTTGCATGAAATGTTTAAGTTCTCACTATTTCAGTTCTGATTTTTCTAAATTTTATTTGCTTTTTCTCTATAGTGAGCATAATACTGGTATCAGAGTTGTGAAGAATCAAACAGTATAAGTGAAGTATCACTTGTAAAAAGTGCTTAAAATATTTTCTATAATTTCCTCATGCAATTCTACAGAAAACTCAGTATTATAAGTGGTTCAAATATTTTCTTAAAATTGAAAGTAAACTGTAATTATCATTGTTCTAGATTTTTGTGTTTTTATTTTCTATCCACTACTTTTAAGCAATAGACAATAACAAAAACTAATCTACAATAATGCTGGCTACTTATGAATGGGATTTTGCTTTATGTTACAAAATAAAATTGCTTCTGAAGTGGACAATTATTTCATGTGGCCTTTGTTGATATCTTATGTAAATTAGTTATTTCTATGACAAAATAACTCGCTTTTGCAAACACTCTCCCCTTTAAAAGAGCTTGTAGATTAGCACAGCCACGCTAGATTCAAAAAACTTTCATAGGTTATGAAAAGGTCAGAATTAAAATATACTTACCAGAATGGTGGCATTAGGGTTTACTGCATTTATACATCTTATTGGTAAAGCACTGGTGATCAGGGCTATTTTATAACCTAGTTATATTTTGAAAAGAAATTAAGTTATTAAAAGGAAAATGAAAAAGAATTGAAGGCCAGAACTTCGAGTGATGGATGAAAATGATAGACCAGCTCTCAAGCAGTGATCCTCATTCATTTCACATTGATTGTAGTGAAAACACATTGAGCATTCTTAGAACATCTATGACACACTTCAGAGGACAATATCCTAAATGTTACGCTGAAGGTATGAATGATGAGATGCTTTCAGATAATTCACATTTTTGTTACTTAGGTTTTATGACACTCAATGAATTAGAAAAATGTGGTTAATGAGTTCCCTTCATCAAAGTTATGCTTCTAACAACATATTATAAATTATAGTTCTCCATTATAGGCTAAGGTAAATATATTCCCCAGGAATTTGTATTAACTGCTTTTGTTTTCTTTGGAGCCCAGATTTAATTAAAATGTAAGGGCTGTAGAAAAATATCATATAAATACAAAGACTAAAATAATTACAGTTTTTGGAATAAGAGCAATAGATAAAAATATGCTTTAAACTCTCAAAATGTTCAGTATTATTGGACACTTGAGAAATACAAATCAAAACACCAAGATTCCATCATAACCCAGAAAAAATGGCTATCATCAATAAATCAACCAATAACAAATGCTGGGTTGTGAGGGCAAACACCTTTCTCTTTTGTTGGTAAGGGTGTAAACTGGTGCTGTACAAGCACTATGGGAATTGGTATGGAGTTCCATTTAACCCCGCTATTTCCCTTTTAGATGTCTTCCTGAAAGAGTTAAAGTCATCATACCACAGTGACATATGTATACCTACATTTATAGCAGCAAAATCTATGATAGCTAAATCCTGAGAACAGCTTACATGCCATTAAGAAAATGTCTTTATTTATGATGGATAATTTCTACTTTGCCATAAATGAGGATAATGTTGAGGCATTTTTAGACAAATGTATCACCCCAAGACCATAATTCTAAGTGAAATAAATCAAACACACAAGTTTAAAGATCACATTTTTTTTCTTGTGTGAGTAACCCAAAGGATAAATAAGTAGAAAAATAGAGGATAGGCATTAGGAAGTAGGAATAAATTTTTCAAACGAGAAGAGAAATAAGAGATTGTGGTAAGGGGAGGGAAGGAGAGGAAAAGGGATTTAAAGAGAAGAAAAAGAGTTGAAGGAGTAAACACCGAATCTGAGCTATGTTCTGCTGAACTCTATTGCTCCATATTTAAGTTCACTGCCTCTTTCTTCTGTCATCTTAAATGTGCTATTGGGCTCAGTTAGTAAAATTTGCATTTAAGTTAGTTGTGATTTTGCCTTTAGAATATCCCCTTGGTTATACGTTTCCACTTTTTAAATTTTATTTTTCAATAATCACTATTTGCACATTTACTATTGATTCTTTGAACACATTTATATTTCTCCGGAGTTTGCCTGGTTAACCCAATATCTATGCCTACTTGAAATGTATTTCTTCTCACTATATTTTATTTCCCAAATAAGCATCAGTTTGCTAGTTTTTCACCTGTCTAGTAATTTTTGTGTAAGAATTATCCATTTTAGAAACTTTATTGTAAACTTTCTTGAGAAGGTGGATTTTTAGTATGATTAGCTTGGGAAATGTCTAGGGTGTTAGAGAAACACATTGCTAAGTGTGTCTGGGGGTGGTCACAAAGGCGTGGCTTGTAGTCTCAATGTGACTCCTAGCCCCTTGCTCTCTTGTCCTGTCCTCTTACTCGGCTTGCAGGCCACCATGACCTAAGCAGTTTGTTTTACCATACCCTTATGTAATGATGTTCCTGGCTTGGGCGACACAAGTATGGACTTAGTCCTCCAAAAACTGTAACTAACATTGTACTTCTCTTCTTTTAAATTGTGGGCTTTGTTATTGTGTCCTATATATAAAAATCTGATTTATATATCCATATTCTTTTTTTGTTCCTCCAGTAATTATTTACTTCATTTCTGAAAGTAGATATTTAATTTGGCTAGACCAAACTTTAAAAAACTGTGCTCAATGACGTGAAGACACTGATGTCTCTGGTCAGGTCGATGTGTGTATGTATGTAAGCCTGGTAGGATGCGGATCTCTTTAATGTCTGTATAACTCAGCTATCAGATGAAGCTTACAGGTTTTTTTTTGACATGTCAAACCACTAATTCCTCCATTTATTAAAAAATAAAGTTGTGTATGGAATTCAGGAATTGATTTAAAAAGCACATAATACCTTCAATTCTCCATAACTTTTCAAGATTTTCTTGAATTTCTTAGGATTTCCCACATTCTACACTTGACTTTTTCAATGAGCCAGGGATGTGTGTGGTATTCATTGCTCCTACATTTCTGTGCCTCTTTTTGCTTCCAAAATCTTGCCTTTATATTTTTAGCTTTTCTGCCACCCACTCTGAACTGAGTTCATTGCCTCTGGGCAGGAAATGCCCAGAGCTGGAAAGCTGGAAATTTTATTGCCTAAGCTGAAATGGATGACGAGCCATTCCAAGTTTAGAAGATCGCACACAGTTCATTCTTCCATGAGGCAGTGAAATAGTACAATTTTGTGGAGTCTTTAAAAGGTTCTATTACTAAAGTCCTTATGGGAGATACACACTTTCCCTAGTAGGTTTTTATCTTCTTCCTTCAGTTTTTATTTGTCTGGTAGTTTTTCCTACCTACATGCTTCAGAAGGCCCCACTTTCTGGAAAGCACTGTCCTTGGTAGTATTTTTGCTAGCTCCAGGCAAATTTCTCTTGTTGACCTACACTTCTTTCATAGGAAACACATATATCACTTGACCTAATACATTTTGGGATCTATGACAAATTCGAGTGGAGATATTTTACCCTGTTGGTGAAATTACCTTCATTTCTCTAATGTGAGATAGGCAGTGGTGTATAATTTTCATATATCCAAGAAACACTTAACGAACTGCACCTTTACTAAGAAGGAGACGAAGACTATAGGAAAGCTTCTGCATTTCTCTTATTCTAGTATGATTTTAGTTGGACTAGTGTGGATAGGAAGAAAATGGTTAGCATTCATTCCATAATGAATTATACACATAAGAATTTTTACTTTGACATTTTATAACTATCTTGGTATTTTGGCCAAGATAAGGTATTTTGGCTATGATATCAGTTTTAATGCATTGTAATAAAGCTCTGATTTCAGGATGAGTTCCACTCTAGGAGAATGTTTATAAGTTGAACTTTTTCTTAGGTCTGAAAAAGTGAGCCTTATGCACCTTTGACACAAATACACAATACAAAACATAAAAAAGAAAATATACACACACAAATACTATAAATAAACCGTTTTAGTTTTATAGTTACCTTAAAATGGTAGTATAGTACAAAAACTAAATAAATTATTTTTTAAAATTTCCTTAAAATGGTGATACAATACAGCACAACTGGCATATAGGGAACTGCATGGAGAGAACTGAAAAGAAGAGAATTACTAACTGGCGGAGGGAGGCAGGGGGGAGAGGGTGGAGCTAAGGGATCATCAGTGGTAGGAGATGGAGGTCAGGAGGCAGTTTGGCCCACACCTCATGATTATCATACAGGTATTTTTTTTTATATATATGGTTTCAACTCTGCTACCATAAAATCCAGTGTTGTCTGAGAAGTAGCTGATTTTTTCCCATCACAGATGATTCTGCAGCCCTGGATGCTATTCTGAAGAGCCACTGAAACCTTTATGTATTGTTCCACTTTGGGATTCTGTGCCTCAAAAACTAACAATTTCTTTTCAAGTAAAGAAAAAATCCTTGCCATTTCCTGTGCTGTAAGCCTCTTTGATTCTTTTGTTGTGTCTTCCTCTTAGCTCTCCTCCTTTTGTGGCACCTCTAGTTCCCCCAGATTGTCATTTGTAAGCTCCTCATGTTGCACAGCAAGTTCAGTAATGTCACCCTCTTGTAGATCTAGCTGCCATTTTTTACCAAGAGTCACCAAATTGTTGATGAATTCTGGATTCATTACGCATCTTCTCAGGTCCGTAAACTTTATGGACAAATTGCAGACAAAGGTTCTTTCAAACCTCATTCATGGAGATAGCCAAAACCTCACACTAAGGAAAACTGATGTATTTATGGCCCTGTAGATTTTATGGTTCTTCCAAAATTGTTGCAAGTTTGTTCCTTCTTCATTATTTGCCTTCACTGTCTGAAGGAAAGAGTGATGTAAATAATGTTTCTTGAAATTTACAATAACTCCTTGGTCTGTAGGTTACACGATTGCCATAATATTGGGTGGCAGATGTGCTACTGCGGTGCTAGAATGGAAGTCACCCATGAATTGGAGGTGGGCTGGTGCATTGTCAAGCAGAGAAAGAGTGTTGAACGAGATATTTGTCTCCAAACAGTATTTCTTTTTCTCTTGGATAAAGTGGTAATAAAAGCAGCCTGGAAAATAGTTTTGTGTAACTCAGGGTTTGGAGTTTGTTCTTCCAAACAACAGGTAGCGAGCTCTTAGCTATGCTTTTGAGGGCTCTTGATTTCTCTGGGTGGTAAACTAAGAGAGCATTCAGTTTCATATCACCAGAAGCATTGCCACCAGACATGAGAGTAAATCTGTCCTTTGCTGTTTTAAAACCTGTCATCAACTTTTTCTCCCTACGGATGTAATTTTATTCTGCCATCCTCTTCCAGAACAGTACTGCCTCTTCGATGTTAAAGACTTGTTGGGGTAAATAAGTGCCTTCATCAGTGATTTCTCTAAGTGTTGCTGGAAATTCTTGGGCAAATATAGTATCTGCACTTGCAGCCTTACCACCTACTTTTATGTTGTGAAGGTGGCTCCAGCTTCCAGTTAAACCGTCCATGGGTGGCAGTAGAAGATGTATCCTGTTTTTCTTCAAGTCTTCAAACAGGTTTTTAGCTTTTTCTTAAATCAGACTTGCTGCTGATGCTGACCTTGAATGCATTGCAGTGAGAAGTTTCTCCATCTCCTCTATCACTTTACCATATTTTCTGGATATCATTACAGACTTCATTGGCACAGCAGACTTTGCATGTGCTATGATTTTGTCATTGTTCTTTAGAACTGTGTCAATGGCTGAATGATTCGTGTTATAAGAATTAATGATGTCTACCATCTTTTTACCTTAGTACAGTCTCACAATTATTTTCACTTTTGTTTCTGTGGTTACTGCTTTGCACTTCCAAGCTGTCTCCTGCACACACCACTGCTTTGCCTCTTGCTTCCAGACATCCTGGGATCTAACTGAACATGATTCTATGGTGCACTATTGCCCTGCACAGTAAGCAAACAGCACAACTGTGACAATGGTTGGCAGACATGTGAGCTACTTCTGTGATTTGTTTGCATCTAGGGTGTTCATAATGCAAGGTCCATTTGTCTCTGCTGAAGTTTGAAACTTGAATGTTAATAAATTGGGGACTTGCTGTATTTTTTAAAATTTAATATGATTCAATAATTTTCTATAAAACCAGATCATCTGGGACTTGTGAGCATTGTACTTTAGAGGTAGTAACATTCTTACTGTGAACATTTGATCTTTACAAATGATTTGACCTGTCTGAATGAGTTTGCATTTTATAAGCTATGAAAAGGTATTTATTAGAAAGGTTGAAGATAACAACTTATAATTAAGGAGAAATGAAATTAGAATTCAGGGTATGAAATGAAAATGGACTTGTGATGCTTCTAATAGGTGGAATAAAGCAATGTTCCAGCAGTCACTCTACAGTAAAAATAGCTTCTAATTTCCAGTCTAGCATTTATTACTCCTTGTATCTAGGGTTTTAAGCCTTATATTTCTTATCCATAAATGTAGCAATATGACACACTTCATAAACAATACAATAGAGTCATACTCATGAAAACAATTTGACACTTGTAAGCACATTTGAGCACTCAGTAAATCCTGATTTTTACCAATAAATATGTCCTTAATACAGTACAGAAATAGCAGGGAACAGTTAAGTGAGTAACTATTTTAATCAAAATGGATATATGATCATGGTTCTTAGATCAGTGATTAAAGCTACCTAGAAAAAATTAATTGTAATCAATGACCAGTGTATCTGAACACATATCTTGATTGAGTATAATTGTGTTGGATTGGAGATACTGTTTATGTATTTGGAGCTCTTAATTTGGCTGCTCATCTATGTTTGTGATAACTCACTAAAGACATAAAATAAATAAATAAGTCTGATGCAGGCAAAAAGAAAAAAAATTTAAAAATATGGGACTAGAGGGGAAGGGGAAAAGACCTACCAGTTTTACACAATGAATGTAATCATTGTGCACTGCAAACATGTACTAATGGAATTAAAAAGATAAAATTAAGATGAAACAATCAAGGGATGGAGGTTTGGGTTTGTTAGAAAACTCTGGTAAAATCTTTGTCCTGCAACTTCTTGGCATAAAGTCTTATTTCCCTTTCAGGGTTAGAATGTGACCCTCTTGGTGCTGCATTATGCTGGAGTAAGGCAGTCCTTGGAGGAATAAATATTTCTTCACATTTTTAATAACTATGCCTGTTTTATGTTAAAAATTAATTTCATTTCTTATACCTGCTGAGAACCTAATTTGATCTAATTTTCATTGGTAGCCAACTTCCATCCACGAGCTCTAGGGAAGCAAAACCAACGCCCGAAGATGTATCTCTCTGTGTGGCCTCTTGATGTAAAATTTTACTTCTTTATTTGTATTGATTGCCCTTCCATTGCTGGGACAGAAGACCTGACATATATAACCTAAAGGAGAAAAGGGCCTCACAGTTTCAGAGGTTTTCAGTCTGACTAGTTGGCTCCCAGGCGGAAACACTGTAGTGAATCAGTGTGCAGAGCACAGCTGCTCAACTCCTGGGGCCCAGAGGCAAAGAGCAATGAAGAATGTACCAGGATGGTGCCGGATTTCAGGCCTGGCCCCTAAGCTCAGGCTCTCACGGATCATGCAGATGCATCTAGAAGTGTGCTTTACTGACCTCTGAGGCCATGTTCAAGCCAATGAAATTGCTAATGATTATTACCACATTCAGTAATCAAACTGAGTATCAAGTTAATCTTACTGTGTGTGCTTTGGTGTGTGCATGCAGTCTCAATTTTACACAGTGAATCTAAAATAATGCAATACTTTGCTTTCTAGATATCCAAAGATATAATTTATACCATCAAAATATTTAAAATTATTGCACTTACAAACTACTTGGCATGAATAGCATGTTGATAGTAGTTTCTGGAGAATCTGTGTATATCTTCAAATGTAAATGTTGATGAATAAGTGACAGTGGCTCATATAATTGTTATCAAAAATGTCATTGCTCTTTTTTCCTCCAGAAGTAAGTAGGTAAATCAACTTTTAGATTTTTATCAAGATGTTTTCAATTCTTGTCATAAAGTTGTTAATTATCTTCATCTGAGAATCATTTGAGACTAGGATTATAATTATACACTTACTCAAAACATTGTATTTCAATGTCAAAACAAAAAAATAGAAAGATTAATGCTAAAATTATTTGAGGAAATAACACAATTTCCAGCAAACACTATAAAGCAAAGTTGAGTTGCCAAATTAACAGAGGCCTGAGAACTGAAGGGATGTCCTTAATAGGTGCAAACTCAGTGTGATATTTATTAGGGAATATACTATGACCAGCAAAAAGCTTTCCTAATTAGCAAAATTTATTCCACTGCTCACATAAGCAAGTACTGGGAATTTTAAAAATTATGATGTTATAAATGAAGACAATTCATAAAAGATAATGTTGATATTGTTGATGCTTCTTCCTATGCCATATGTTTGCTCTGAGAACTATAATAGGAATAAGTATTCTTTGAAAGCTTCAGATATTATACAGTTACCACACTGTACATTAAATATATATGTGTGTGTACTTGCTTTTGTGTGTTTGTAGTTTTGTAGTTTCTAATGGCAGACTAAACTATAGTTAACATAGAAATCTAAAAACTAGGTTAATTCTACCCTTCCTCTTAATTTAGTCTTCCCTGAGCACTAGAGTCTGTACAAAGCATGACTCTCAATGGTGAAATAAACTCCAAAGTTATTGTTAAAAAATAAAATTTGAATCCTGCCCTCATCAGTTATTATCTAGGTAACATTAAGCTAGCTATTAACCTCCCCCCAAATTTGGAATGAAATACATTGTATATAGTTTAAGGGAAATTAAATGTGGTACTTGTTGGGATCCTCTAGAGGAACAGAATGCTATATAGAATTAATGATATATACATTTATGCAAATTAATTTGTTACATAAGCTTACAGGATTGGAGGTGGGGCATCCACAAGGGCTGCCTGTAACCTGAAAAATCCAGTAGTTGCTTATCCCAAGAACCTGGTAGCCATAAACAAAAGGGATAGATGATACAGTGCCAGTCTGAGACAAAGGCCTGCAGGCTCCCTGGAGAGTCGCCTGGATGAGTTGGAATTGGGAGGCTGAAGAAACTGGAGTCCTGTGTCCATAGGTGACAGCAAACACAGCAGCAGCATTTGCACTTACCTAAGCAGAGCAGAGCTTCCAAAAACTGCAACGTATTTCATTTTCCTTTTTTATCTCACCCAGGCCACAAACCCGTGGGGATGATGCCATACAATTAAGAGGGGCTCTTTCCCCTCCGTGTGCCGCCCTACATGCCAGTCATCTCTGAAACACTCTTCAGCCACACCCAGAAGTGTCTCTTAATTTATCCAATTTGACATATCATACCTAAGTCCATGTGCCAATGCTTTGTACATGAAAATAGTTAAATGGTAATCACTGTGTTGGCTTTTATTAGTCCCATGATCATCAGTACATTTTCCTTTGATTCGTGATTTTTTTTCTTTTGGCTCTGGAATTGAACCCAGGACCCAGAGCCAGCAAATCACGTACTTTCTCACTGGGATATGCTTATACACTATGGTTTTTGTTGTTTTTGTCAACTGATTCACAAAGCTTTCATCATTTTTTATTATTCCCAAAGATAAGCACACTCTGGCCCACAGAAACCAATCAGCTCTTTTTGATTGAGTAAAAACAAATAATTTTAAAGGTTGAGAGAAAATACAGATTACATTCTGTTTCTTTTTCAGGGGATATATGTGAGTTAGATTCAAGTGATATGGTTTGATACACTGAAAACCAGATTCCAGATTTTCTGTTAATCTATTATATTGTTTTTAAATTCTGTTTCAAAAAAATCTGACTGAATATGTAGCAACTAGTTGAGACATCTCTCAGAAGTTTTGGAAAAGAAAACTCAAATTTTACTAATCTCATGTTAATTAATGTAGGATTTATTCTTATATGAAAAGTGTATGTGCATGAATATATGAATATTATCAAAGGTGGGAACTTTAATAACTTATATAATCTATATTCTCTCAACTTGATCAATAGTTTTGGTGGTTTTCTAGCTATTTTTCCCTACTCTAGGATTCAGTCTAGAACTACACATTACATAATTTACCATGTTTCATCAGTCTTTTAAAGATACCCTCTGGCTTCCTTTTTGTGTCTAAACTGTTTTTGTATGTCTGTTTGTTTTATAAATTTGAAAGCTTGTCATTTTAGGCCACCTCAATTTGAGTTTGCTTAAAGTTTTGTAATGATAAATCAGGTGGTGTATTTTCGGTAGGAACACCACAGTTATACCAGGCTGTGCTCAGTGTGTTGCATCAGGATGCAAAGTATGTAGTTTATTCCAGTATTAGTTACACTAACTTTGGTAATATTTTCACCCTCTGGCTTTGTCATACACAAATAATTTTGTAATTTCATTTCTATATACTTTCTATTCTAAGTAATGCTAAAATTTAAGGATTTTTATTTTATGTATATCAGTATAGTCTCAAAGATTCTGATACTGTTGAATTAGCTAATAATTTACCACTATCAAGTTGACGTTCAACCATGTCCTCTTTATATGCTTTCGTAATTCTTTGAGTACTTTTTATTTCTCCTGTTAGGGCGAGAAGTATGAAGAAAAGCTTCTACTTTATCTGCCACATACTTGGAATTAAATTTTTATTCATTGATGAAAAATGCCAACACATGTATTTTTAAATGAATGATTATAAGAGAAATACATTTCAAGGTGATAGTTAAACTTTAAAAATAATACCTTCGATATTATGAGTAAATAATTCCATAAGTTTTATAATGAATTGGCTTTTAAAATATAGATAATGGAACTAAAAACAGTAATTAGTTTTGCTGAATCTTTTGGATTCACTCATCTCTGCAATCATCAGATTGTGAGGAAAAAGTCTTATTTTCCTCCATCTTTCAAGAACATACCTTCATCTGCTTTTTCTCTCTCACTCCAATTCCAACCTCTAGATAATGGGACTAATAAGATTAAAAGCTTACCAATGGTAAATAACATTTTTGTTTCCTTGCTTGTACATATCTCCAAGGGAATAAATTACTATGCGCATAGCTACCTGTTTAGAACTTTTATATGTTTTAGAGGTGAGGGAGTCTAAAAATAATACACATGAATTAATGTACCAATAAATTATCTTGCCTCTAGGTTTTTCTCCCACACCAGGAGAACGTTTTTTCTTGTCGTCTTGATAACTAAGTATCTAACATATTGCTGCATATCTTTATGTTTAGAAACATCAGTTTCAGCAGGGGTTGACACTGTGTAAAACTGCCTTCCTGCTGCTCTGGGTTCTTGTGAAACAAATCCAGCAAGTGAATGAATTCACTCTAAGGGTCTGAGAATTCAGAATGTTCACTCTTTCCAGGAGATGGGTGTACACCCTGTAAGACTGAGATGTTTAACTCCAAGGAATATAATTCTACTTGTGGGTACTTGGGAAGAATTTATTAGGAGAAAACTCAGGATCACTACAAGACTGATTGCAAACCTTTTTGAAAGATCACTAACCACAATATATGCTCCTCTTTAGCAAATAGGTTCAAGCCTCCATGATTAAGTAGTATTCTAAAAATGGGAATTGCTTTATTTATACAACATAGGAGAGATAATAATTCATTACTGTGCAGTAACCAGGAGCTAGAGGATTGTGAATAGGGTTTCAGCCCATCTGGAAGATATTCCCTGAGCTGTTGCTGAGTAACTAATGGGAATTCTCCTTCGGACAGTTTTTGCTTGCAAGTGCAAAATGAGTCTTTCCTTTGCACTGGGGTTTTGGAACCTACATTCTTGGCAAGGCATGAAACTCCTTCTGTTCATGCAGAAACATCTGGGAGTTAGCTTTCATTTGTAATTTCCTCAGGGATGAAGGAGACTCAGTTATCAGCAGGAAAGGTAGCTGTCCCTGGAAAAGCTAAGGATGATGGCTTCTACATTTCCTCACTTAATATGCATCAAGAAGTGGACATTGACCTTCGGTGAGTACAGCTTTCATTTACTGGGTAATGAAGCAATTTTCTGTCAAATTGTTTCATCAGACTCTATTAGACACCTGGGATACAGTGGATACGGACTTTAATTTTATTGTTTTCATGGGGCCAGGCTATTGTGGCTGTAGTTAATTTGGCAGGCACAGCAGAACATGCCTTGTCTGTAGATTCCTAAGAAAGAATATTTTAGTTCTTTTGAAACAGTGAGTTATAAAGGGTCTTGTAAGTGACCCTGAGACCTGAGAGGCAGTCCTGTTCAAACCCAAACATATTTTTTAAATCAAAGAATTAATGTTTAAGACATTCAAAATTTTATTATTATGAAAGTCTTATGTGTACATAAAGATGTTTGTTTTCTTGTTTGTTTTTGAAATGAGGTCTCATCTGTTGCCTAGGCTGGCCTTGAACACTCCTGACTCAGCCTCCTGAGTAACTGGGAGTACAGATGTATGTCACCTAACCTGGTGTGAAGAGGAATTTTAAATAATTGTTTTATTTTTAGTTTTCAATCTTTTCATTTTACAAGATCTTAATTCTTGTAGATACATGCTTTTGTTTGTATCTTGATTGTTGGTGCATACTTTCACTGTAAATGTATCAAACAAATAGAAACCTTTAAAAACTCAGAAGAAAAGAATTTTGAGGAGTTGGTATAGAGAGTAATAAGATGGGGTCAGAATCAAGCATATCTAGCTTGAAATTCTATGTCAACTTTGAATTATAGCTAAGCCATTAAAGGCACTACTTTTCCTATCTATAAATTGGGAAGAATACAGTAAAATTCTCAGTCTTAACTTAAGCTTAAGTGAGATAAGGAGAGCATAACTGTTAAGTTTTGTTCACTACCCTGTCACTATTTCTCAGAACAATGCTAGGCATACTACGGGCATTTTCATATTTTTACTACTATAATAGAATACCCAGGACTGGGTAATTTATACTGAATAGAAATGTACTTATTAAGGAGGATGAGAAGTTGAAAATCAAGGCACTGCTGTCTGTTGAGGGTCGTCTTTCTGCCTCAGCAATAGCAGAAAGTGAAAGTGCAGCAAGAGAGAAGAAAGCGTGGGAGACTGAAAAGGGCCTTTTATAACCCTAACCCTACTAAACCCACTCCGGGGGGCCAGCTCCCCTCCTGGTCTCCATGCTCCTGTCTCTTTACACTGTTAAAAGGTCAATTAAATTTCAACATGAGCTTTCTTGTATCTAAGCACACAGTAATCATAGAAATGTATATTCTTGATAAGTAGACGGATGATAGGTAGGTAGGTAGATAGACAGACAGAAAGATAGATGATATACAGGTAGACTGACAAAGACATCTCACAGAGCCGTGGCATACATTTTAAGCACTCAATAAATGTTGGTTTCTGCTTTACAGTAAGGCTTGATCCATCTGCACAATAGGGTTGTTTAATCTTATGTTAAAGTAGTTATTAGTCCCTGGAAAAGATAAATTTTTAATCTGGATGCTAGCAGTGAGAAATAGAGGCAGTAACACGTGTTGAATGTACATGTGGGCTAGTTTGGCACAAAAACATGTCTTTATGTGTGATCTTTTTGTTTGTTTGTTTCATTTTGGTTTTGGTTTTGGTTTTTTTGAGATAGAGTCCAGGCTTGCCTCGAACTCTTGGCATTCTAAACTGCCTCAGTCTCCCAAGTGCTGGAGTTACAGTCGTGCACCACTATGCCCAGCTCTTGTGTCAACTTCTTATTCCATGGTTTTGTTTTGGAGAGTTACGGTCCCACCTCTGCTGAATAAGGATGGACAGCGTGAGCTACTGCAGCAAGGAGACTGCAGAGCAGGAAAGTGGGGCTGCTCTGTCTCTGGAAAGGAGATCAATCAATACTTTGTTGCTAAAAAGAAGGATCACCTATAAAAAGAAACCATCATATGTTATTCCTCGTTGGCTTCTTATTCATTCAGTCCCAAAATGACCACGCAGGAATCCTTTCAGATGTTCCAGGTATTGCTTTTGTATGCATAAATAAGACAGATAAAATGCCTGCCCTTTAGGAACTTACAGTCAGATGGTGAGACTTGTACTTTTGTCTAGATCTCTTAAGAATTCCTCTTAATGAATTTCTTTTCACCTTCCAAGCATTGTATCAGATTTGTTTTATCTTGACTTAATCTTCACAGGACTATTGAAATGGGAAAGTACAGTTTGGTTGCTCAGGATCCCTCTTGTGAAGAGCGTGTGTGAAGGAAATTGAAGAGCCCTAAGCTTGACTCATTCCAAGCTCCTCAGAGACAGGCAGTTCCACTTAAAGTAGAAAATTTCTCTACAATGCAGTAATTAAGAAACAAACCTTACCATACCCACTACACAGGAGAACTGATATTTCATTCAATATTAAATAAGAAATGGTTGTTTGGAATGAGATGACTGACAGTCAACCAGAAGGTACAGTTTCTTTTCACATGAATTCTGAGAACTTAGTGAAAAAAAGAACATTTTTTAATAACCAGGAGGAGAAATAAATAGCTGGGTGAAATAGTTAGTAATCATTACCATAATTAGAATATTGTAGCTATTTAAAATGATATTAAAAGGGAAAAGCTAATATCTTTTTCCTGGCCACTGATATTGGTGTAAATTCTTTATACCTTTTGGAGGCAAAAAACATTTAAATACTTGTTTACATGACACTAGAAAATTTGAAATGCCACACCAACACTACAATATTGGCAATACTACTAAAAAAGGGAAATCCATAGTATTCTTCATCCTTAACTTTTAACATGGGAGCATCTCAGTTCTGACAATGTTGTGTTCCATGTTTTAATCAGTAAATCACCTCAGTATTAAAGTGGTGGGGTTTTGTCATTGTTTTAATCAATTTGTTCTGTACAGTTTACAACTAAAATTAATTCAGCATTCAGTCAAGACTCATTTCAATTCAATTTCTTGACCAAATTACATTTTTACATTAAATTACATTCTATGGATCTAACTTTAGTGTGATTATAATGATTAATAAGGCCATGTAACTTCATAAATTAACCATAATTGGCCACAGAAATTGGTAAGGTAAATTCCATTATAAAGAATCTAATTTGAAAAGTTGGAGATACAGTGGGTGAGTGAGGGGTTTTTACATCCTTTACAGTGTTTTGTGGAAATATCCATTAACCTAGAGGGATTAGTATTTATTCATTTGTAAACTCATTTCATTTACTTAAACCCTGCTGGTTTTTCAACGAATGAGTGAATGAGCCACTAACAATAGCAGTTTTCAAGTGCTTCTTAAAATAGTAGAGTACTAATAACAAGTCTATGAATGGAACATAATTTTCCATAAGAAGCATTTTTTTTTCAATTTTGAGTGTATTTAATGGGACAGAAAGCAGCAAAATTTTCTAGTTCAAATACAAGTGAACCCATTCATATTCTTAAAACATTCAAAAAATGAAAGAATACGCAAAAACACTTCAAAACATGAAAGAAATTTCCTAACAGAGCAACAGAACTAATTATCTTTAACTCATGTATTTGGCTTACCAAATGTATGTTACATCTCCTGGAAATTTATGTGCATTGTACCTAATTTTATTTTTTTCTCTTTCCACTTTAGAGGGAAGGATTAGTCCACTGTTCTCTTTGTTGCCTTTGTGCGGCCACCTCCTTAACACACTGACGGATAACTGTAGGTGTTCCAAGTAGGGTTGTATCATCCGGGACGCTACACCAGGCCTTTACAGTTAAAGCATTGGACACGTCAACTAGACAGCTGTTCTCTAAGGATTTCTTTGGAATTCTTGCCTGACAATGACATAGATGGTGCTAGGAAAAAGAAATGTTATAGTTAAAAGCTTCTTCAAGTAAAAAAAGAAAAAAAAAAAAAGAAAATCATAGCAGTTATAGACTTTATACTTGCTTACTATAGGAAAAGCATTGGTTGACAAAGTTTTAATAGCCTCAGCCACAGTAAGCGTTTGGCTCTGTTTCTTTAAACGTCTCTCAGTAAATGAGTAGAGCTCTCACAGCCATGTCTTCTAAGGAGGTGGCTCTTCTCCTGACAGACCATTTGTTATCACCATAGCTCCATTTTTCTTGAGATTATTCAACCTGGGAATACCAAGCAATGTTTAGATTTTGAAGACTTCTTTTGATACATGCTGAGTTTATGTGTGCATACAGGACCGAAACTTTCCTAAGCTCTGTTTTAAAATGGTGTACCACTTGTGTAAATAATCTTTCTATTTAAAAAAAAAAATCAGAAATAGTCACAGTAAAATCATATAAAAACAAAAATAAGATATATACAAATAGATTAAGTAAACATGTATGTTACAGGATATACATTTAAAAAAATTCATTGGACTCTCTCTTCCACATATATAAAACAATCAAAATAGCTAAACAGTTTCCAATTTGTGGATATCCCTAGAAAATTTATTATGAGAACAATTTATTGCCTTAAACTCAACTACTATTAAATTTAAATGACCTAGATACACTGTTTTCTCATCCAGATGATAAACACTACTTTTTACTCCTGAAGAGTGTAACATATACCGCCTAATGTCCATGGCACCCTGACTCTTTCATTATTGGCTACTTCTTAGTAAATCCACTGCTTCTGTTCCCATTAATTAAGTGTAGTGCTGCCCTGTTGTTTGTTGCTTGGTGACAAACTATGCCAGTTAGACTAACCCTTATCTTACTGTTGAGTAATTATTATGAAAACCAATAAAAAGGGAGTATGAAAAACATTTTATTTCAAGTGAAATGAAGTTGACTACTTTAAAAGGTTAAATAATCACGAGTTCCTAAGATCAGCTGTTAAAGAATTAAAATGTATTGTGTACATATACCAGTTCTTCCCCAGGAATTAAATATTATGCACAGCAAATATTTACTAAAACGTAATTGTGATGTTTGGTGTTTTTATTGTATCAAAATCTAGAGAAACTAGAATACTGCAAAGAGTTGGGAAGGAGTGATATGGGATCAGAATTCTAAGAAACATACATCATTAGAAGATAGTGATATAAGTTTTGTTTAACCATTGGACTCTACTATTAACTTCTGTCCATTGAAATATGTCCTTAATTTAAAATCATGGCTACATAAAACCTCACATTTTTAGTAGCAAAACGATAACACATGAGTACTGATGCGTCTCCATTTGTTTGCTCTTTCCAAGTAACTGAGGCCATAAAATTTTGGAACATATTAATTTTACTATACCTGGATCACTAGCAGTTTTGTTGATGGCATTTAAAATTCAAAGAGTGAAAGGTGAATTGCACAGCAAAAATAAAATTTTATGATTGGAACAACAATATGTCCCCTGATACATTTGTGAAAAATATTCAGTGTAAACCTATTGAATATCCTTATCTTTGATAAGCTTTTAGTGTGGGGTATTTTCAAAAGATGTGCAGGAAGTTTTATCAAGACATTTAAAACTAACTTGGGAGGAGTATTAGGACCTGGGACTCAAAACCCGTGGTTTCATTATTAATGACTCTATTTGTTTATAATTTCTGTTCAAAAATAATTTAAATAATAATATTGATATGGTAATTTTAGAGATCTGTGTATATTTTATTAGTGATTTTCTATCATTTTAGGATCTTTACAATTCATTGTCTTACTTACAAGCAGCATAATGTAAAAGGATATTGTTTGGCCTCAAGGACAACGATTTTCTTAGTCATTATTAAAGTATTACCAGAGTTCTATGTATTACCTGGCTTCCAAAGTAACATGAATCTCAAATGGAGTTTTTATTTAGTTTTATATCTATGGTCTTGCCATCCCTGGCTCAAGAAATGTGGTCAGATATTTTATTTACTCTGGAAATTATGCTTAAGGGTTACTCTAGGAACTTTTGCTGTCATTTTCTTGTTGTTTTGTATAAGTAACAAAGAAATTTAAAAGTTACAAATAATTAATTTTATAGGAGTTTTTCCTTGAGTAAAGGGACAAGGATTTAAAACTCCTTATATGAGGAACCTTAATATTTCTGTTGGCCCAAGTGCTTTCAGATGTACCCTTAACTAGTAAGCACACACAATACCTTTTTTCCTAACTTATCTTGAGGATTGCATTAAATTATTTAAAAAAGATAGGTAAATAATGTGGGTTATTATTACATCTGATAGAGTGCAAAGCTGCACACAAAATAGAAAAAGGAAGAAGAGAAAACATGGAAATTCTGTCCATAATCTACATTTTCTTGGATATAAAAGGAAATAGAATTACAAAAAGCATGTGGGAAATAGTGTATCAAGAAGGTGGAAAGATCCAGGGAAGTGGACAAGTTCAAGTCCACAACATCTTTGAGAAGCAACGAGGTGCAGTAAGAGGAAAGAAGGGATGCATGTCACAGCGGGCAAGAGTGCAAAACGGGCCACTGTTCTGGTGAATCACAAAGCTGGAGTGACTGGAGAATCCAGCTTGTCCACGGTGAAGCCAGTCTCCTTGCCGAAGATGAGGTGCCACACTCCTCACAGTAGCCTCCTGATGGTAAGTGTTATTTAACATTAACATTAAATATTTTGGCCTCCCATAGTAGCTTGCCTTGGGTGGGGCAATTAAAAACATTAAGTCTGTGAAACAGAGAAAGCTCCACCTGATTGTCATCTTTTACGACTGGTTAGTTTAGAAAGCAAGATGAGTAATAGCAACCTGGATTAAAAATGGCTAGCAAGGAAATTAGTAGAAAAGACAGACCACTGGTAAAGCACAAACGATTACTGATGCAAACATAGGCATAGATCCAAATTTCCAGTATACAGTGGAGACTCAAATATTTATTGAAATAGAAATTATATGGTCAAGGGGCCAAGGATGCAGCTCAGTGGTACAGCGCCTGTCTGGCAAGCGCGAGGTCCTGAGTTCGATTCCCAGTATCCCCCCCCCAATTATACGGTCCTAGAATAGAAGAGAATCTAACATCAGAGCAAAAGGTTGGAGAGTGTATGGTGTCATTTCAAAGAAAGGGACAAATCAAAAGACTGCTTGCTGCAAGAAGGTAGAAACATCTGTAAGAGAGAAACAGAAAAGCATAATTTTACCTGTTATCCCTCACGGACTCATGTGTTGCCACTTCTTTTTCTTCTTCAGTTTCCTCATTGATTTATAAAGGGATTTTAGGCCTTTATGATAGACAATTTTGATTTATTTGTAAAATTCTTACTTCTGCTCAATCTATCTTACTATTTTCTGAAAGCTAATAAAAAGGCTGTACATATAGCCCACCTACCCTGTGCACCAATATTAAAAATTTTTTTCATTCTTGTTAATATTAAACAAACATTCCATTTCTAACCTTTCTGTTATAATAATTGAATTATGAGAAACAAAAATGAACCACTGTGTTGAATGCTAGCACCACGTTTCATACAACGCCAGAGATAATTTTACTTGCCAAATTAATTCAGTTGGCTCTGTTACCAGCTCCAGTACATTGATGATAAACAGGTGGAAGTGCTATAAACAAAGATAATGATAAATGGCAGAGGATCAAGAGGGAGGTGGAGAGACATCAAATGAAATGTCACAGAAGTGAGTGCTTACCAGACTGACTTGACGACTTCATGGTCTGCTACATGAAGGAAACAATAAACTGAATGAAATTAACAAGAATCTAGAATGTTGTCCCTGTGACACAAAGGTGGCTCAGGAAACCAACCAGGGCAGTGCAAGAGAGTCATCATTCCAGAAGAACCTGATTTCTTTATTTTTCAAAGGAAAAAGGAATCATTCCAAAAAATAATAAATTGCATTGCAGAAAAAAATTTAATACAGTCTTAGTTACATATAAATGAATATGAAATACATTGCAGATTTCCAGAACACAGTGAACACTAAAAATTCATTAGACTTTTATGTTAGTCAATAAGCCACTGCATGTTGGGAATAAGCCTTTTCCCCCATATAAAGCTACAGTTTTTCTAAGTTTTATCAAGCCAAATGCTATTTAAAAGCTCCAAAATAGCTGATAAATTATAACAGATGACTCATTTTCAAGTCATATTTTTTAAAGAAAGTAAGACAAGTGTTCTTTAAGAGACACTGCTATATATTTATTGTGATTTGAGAATAGAATAAGGTCTAATCACATATAGTCCCTGCCTTAATAAAGCCTTAAATCACTGACTGCAGGGAACTCTGAATTTAAATTCCAGCCCTGCAACCATGTGGGTGAATTTTAGCCAGATACTAAAGTTCAAGGGGTCATAGTTTATTATTTGTTTCAATACATGAAGATTTAGTAAAGTTATATTCTGTATAGTTACTATGAGGATTCAAGAAATAAAATGACTCTTAGTTGGTTCCATACCTGTTACTCACTAGACATTCTGTTTTCTTTTTTCAGTTGTAGAGACAGGCACAGAATACCATGAGCACAAAGGAAGCAGTCAAATCTTCACTTTCCTGAATAATAATCGGGGTGACAAGACATATTGGTGATTTTTTTAATAATAGGATTGACATTTCAGAAAAAGAATTTGCAAAACTCTTAGGTAACTAAACTTTTATGTAAAGATTTAGCTTACTATTTTAAATTAGTCAACTTTTGATTTGTAAGACATAATTATATATAGTTATAGAATGCAATGTGATGATTTGATGTATGTATAGTGTGACATGATTAATTCAAGCCAGTTAACATATTGAACCTTACTTACTTACCATGTTTCCTAGTGAGATACTGAAATTAGACTTAGTTATTTTTAAATGTATAGTGCATTGTATTTACTACAGTCACCCCGCTGTACAGGTCTCCCAACCCGTTCTTTTCTGTCTGAGACATTGTGCCCTCTTCATCTCCCTGCTCCTTCCACCCAGTCTTAGGTAACCAACAATTCTAATAAGATCAAATTTATTGGAGTCTGCACAGATGGGAAGCCATACAGAATTTGTTTTTCTCTACCTTGTGTATTTCACTAGGTGTCTTAGTTACTTTTCTCCTGGCTGAGACAAAATCCCCAACACTCAGGCTTAAAGGAAGAAAGGTTTATTGTCGCTCACAGTTTGTAGAGGTTTCAGTTCTTAGCTGGCTCTCTCCAAGGCTGGGTCTCATGGCAGCGAGGCCTCAAAGAGCAAACAGACAGAAGACATCAGGCAGCAAGCGACAAGTGGCAATAGCAGCTTCTTTCTGTCCTGTTGTATCCTTTTTTTATTTTAAAGGGAAAAAACTCCAGAAAAATCAAGAAGTAAACAATCAAAAACAACAACACCAAAAGCAAAATGACAACAACAACACAAAAAAATAGCAATATAGGATTTCAAAACAAGAGATAAGAATTTACCAATGGTTGTTATATTGCATATAGTTATCTTTAAAATAGTTGCTTTGGTTATCAGATACAGGTATGCAAGATGGATCAAACAATGTAATTTCCCTTTGAACAGGTTTGTTCCGTTGTACTATATCTATTGTAACTTTTGGATTTTATTGACTCTTTCAGTTTCTTACACTAGTGGGACAATACAGTGTTTACACATGCAAGTCTAACTTATTTAACTTATGAGTGTGGTTTCTAGTTGCATCCATTTGCCTAAAAAGCCTCAAGTTTATCATTCTTTATGGCTGAGTAGTACTCCATTGTATAAAAATATAACATGTTTTTCTCTATTCAGTTGATGGGCATTTGAGTGATTCCCAATATTTAGCTATTACAAATTGTGCTGCTATAAACATGGGTGCACATAACATGGGTGCAGTGGTATGATGTTTTCAATTCTGGGAAAATACCCCAAAATAGCTGGGCCAAATCGAACCTCTAATTCTAGTTTTTTGAGAAATATCCTCACTGATTTCAATAGTGTTTGTATCAGTCTACACTCCCACCAATAATGAAAAAGGGTTCCTTTTACTCCACAGCCCTGCCAGCATTTGTTATTAATTTCTTGATGTGAGCTATTCTTTCTGGAGTGAGATGATATCTCAGTGCTGTTTTAATATGCATTTCTCAAATGACCAATATTCCTGAAATTTTTTTCATATATTTACCTTCCATTTGTGTTTCTTCATCTGAGAAAAGTGTATTCATCTCAGAAGCCCATATTGGGTCTTTAAATCTGTGGTACCTTATTTTTCTCAATTCTTTTTTTTTTTTTAGAAGTGTTGTGTGTTTTATTCTCAGTCAGAATAGGGGCTTTCCTTGGTAAATCCTAACCACAGGTTATTTTTTTTTAATTTAAAGTGGAAAAAAACATGTAAAGGGTAGAGATAATACAGAATTTCAAAAAAAAAGATAAACAGTAAGAAATCACTAGTTGATTAATTACACATTGTCCTCTTAGAAATAGTTGTTCAAGTTACAAAATTAAAGCATACATAGTAGATATTCAAATAGTGAGACTGTAGACAGCTATGCATGCATGAATCTTTACATGTATTTCTATCCTTTCTGTATTAGAGGGAAAAACAAAACCTAGCAAGACAAAACAAAACAAATTCCTATAAAAACATGAAACCAAAAAGTCGTATAAAACCACAGTACAAGGTGATCTGCAATGATTGCTGTGTTGTTTCTTATTATCTTCAATAGAATTGTCTATATCATCAGGCATAATTGAATGTAGCAATATAATTGAATATAGCAGTACATAACAATATTAGTAAAAATAAAACATTGTAGACAGTATAAAACTTCAAAGGCAGGTAATAATCAAACTAGAGTGGATATTCTAGTGAATCTTGTCTTCTTAAGTGCGGTTGCCTATACTCTCAGACTTGATACTATCAATCATAACAGCTTTGAAAAAAATCTATCAATACAAAACAGCCATCTAACAACCCAGATTCAATTACAAGCAGTCATGGTAAAACAGTGTAGGTTTTAAAGAGCTTTAGATTAAGTTAATAGGAAATTAAGGATGATTACTGTACTATACCCTGTTATTTTAGGGATTGCTGTCTGTGCCCTCAAATCTAGTAGAGGTAGAATGACTGGAACAGAATATAATACATCTAAGCAGAGTAGTGTGAGTAATGTGGGTTTTAAATTCTGGTGCACAATTAACAATATAGTGTATCAAGGCCATCTATGCTAGAGATTCTAGTTATCCTTCTCTGCCTCATTTCTGCTATGCTATTTTTCTGCCTTTGTCTAGTTTTCTCCTTCATTCTACTGCCTGCCCCACTCATTGAGGCCTTTCTGCCACTGTTCCTAAAATCCTGGTATTTTTTTTCTCTCTCTCTAGAATGTCCTTCAGTATTCTCTGTAGGGTTGGATTGGTGGTCACAAACTCCCC